>PVJC01032849.1:0-19696 GCA_004026665.1 Murina feae
AAGCACTTACTACGGCGCCAGGTTTTGTAAGGCAGTGACCCTCGGCCTGTCCTCCTTGCCTCTCCCCTGGAAGGGGGCAGAAAGTTCACTCTCAGGTTAGTACAATAATGAGACCCCAGTGGGGTGGGAGGCTGTGGCAGCAGGGAGGGGTCAGATCTCTCAGGGAAAAGCAAGATAAGCCGTCACATGCATGCCTTTTCCGTCATTTCTTCCTCAAACTCTTTCCTACCAGCCTGCAGACTGATTTATCTAACGTGCAGATTTGATCATATCGTTTCCCGACTTAACATCTTGCAAGGAATGGATCCCTGGATAAAATCCCAAATCCCCATGCTCCGGCTCCTGCCCACACACCCAGCCACCTCTCTCTACCCACGCTGAGCCGACGATGCTATGTCTTCCACGGACAACCATTGCCCACATGTCCCCCTCTGCCCAGCACATCTTAACCCACTCCTTTACCCAGCTGGCTGTCCTTACCCATCACAATTCAGGTCACCCGCCTTACCATTCTGCCCCTCCCCACCCCTAATTTGGCTTAGACTTGAGAATATTTACCCCGTTATAGGGTATTGTCCATCTGCCTTCTTCACTGCACTGCAAACTCTTTGAAAGGCATAGACGATGGCTGGTTGGTTCTCGTCTCATTGGCACATAATCCCTCAGTTGACACTCCCACCATGTCTACTGAATGCCTGGAGCTTCTATTTAGAACCTAGGAGGGCAGGTTCTCTTAATGAAATGATACGTGCTTTGCTGTGGCCATGGCACTAGCATTGGGAACCTCCCCTGGTGCTTTAGACAGGAGTGAGCATAGGGGAACCCTCATCCCTTTCCCTTCTCAGGTTCCCAGGGAACAGTAGGCATTTCTGAGCAGCTGTGCTCATAGGGCATTCTTTTCAAATGCTAGCATTGTACAGGCCACCACCTAAACATTCTCTTGGTTGAATTTGTCAGTGTTTTTCCTTAAAGGGCAGAACCTGATCCCAGTGTTTCTAACTCAGGGCTCAGCCTTGACAGTGAATGAAGGAGACTCCAGGTCCGTTTTGGCCACCATGTCATCTAAATGTGTTCCAAGTGACCTTATTATAAACAGTGTCGCTGTGGCTGGCTACCTATGGGAGTCTGACATACCCATGGTGGACATGAATCTTTCTGCACTGCAATGCATTGGATGCATAAACCATTAGGGATTAATAATACTATCTTTACCCTTATTGTACATTAATTTCACATCATTTTCTGTCTTAGCAGCACCTCCCAAATATTCCTTTTCTGCTTTTAGCCCAATCTATCCAGTTTGTTGGATATAATGTAAAATAATATTGAATGTCAACTATAATTGAAAAGTAAAATAAAAATAGAAAAAGAAAATTAAAAATAAATAAACAAATATATAGAAAGGAGGATAAAACAGAGGAGGCTGTTTCTCAGGTTGGAAATGTGAAGGCCAAAGGTGACTTCATATCTATGTTCAAGATTATTTAATGTTATTTAGAACACAGTTGGTACTTCATCAGGCAATGCAACAAGAGGGTTAAATTACAGCTCTATTTGGTAATAATAACTTATTGAACACAAGGCTGATGCAGTAGAGTCCAGTGTCTGCAGTTGATCAGGCCACGGCAAACCCTGGCTCTCTGGTTGTCAAGGGGCATTTCTGTTTAGCGGCTGCAAAACCCCCTCCTCACAGGCAAAGCGTCCCCCGCCCCAGAAGTCAGCCTCTTGAAGCTTGCCTTGTTAACACAAATATAAAGAGGCACAAGAACAGCATGATGTACTTATCACAAACCCTGTGAATACGTGGGTGGAATGTCACTTACATAATCTGGCCATCTGACACAAAACCTGGCTTTCTTAAACCGGTAGAAACCTGTGAGGTCTTGGTTAAAAAGGAGTCTTTCCACTTTACATCGGAGACAGTGCGCACAGCGTGAGCAATGCCTATCAGTTATCAGCAATTTAGCAGCCTGTGCCAGTGTTGACATGTGTTCTTGGCTTAATTGTGCGCGAGCGTGTGTTTGAAACAATGACGCAGCTGTCCCCATTCCTGGCAATTAGGATGTAAAAATGGTGTTCGCTGACTCTGGCGTTGCGATCGCTTATGCATGTGTTTACTCCTTTGTTTGCAAGGCTTGCTGAGTGTTTGCTGCAGTTCTACAATCAGAATGTGCTTTCAGCTTGAAATGGAACCAGATCCATATTAATAGCAACAGTGGGGACTGCAGACCTCCGTGTTTCAAGATCTTAGGGTCTGATCCACCCCAGATGCTTGTGTTTGTGTGCCTGTCAAGTAAGATGTTTCTTTGACTTGCTGTGAAGACAGTCAGATTTAAAACACCCTCAGGATTAGAAGGGCAGCGTCAGCAGAGGTGCGCTGGACAATGCTGATCGTGTGCAGAGAAGCAAGTGATCCACATCCATCCCACACAGCAGACTGCCACGAAGTTCTAACTGTGCGAATGTCAGCATCAGTCTTCTTCACCGCTAACTCAGGCGCAGAGAAGTCAGTGCCAGGGTTCAAAGCTGTTACTTTCCCTGGACTGTTTTGGCTCTTGGCTCAGTGGGCTTTTTGCGATTAGACTAGCCAGTTAATGATAGTGTTGGTGAGGATGAGGACCGGTTTCTATTAGGTCACAACAAGTCTGGAACAATAACTTATATTTTGGAAAACTGTTTGGTAGTAGTCTCTAAAGCTGAACATATGCACATTCTAGGACCCAGAAATTTCACTTCTAAATACCAATACACAGCAAAAGACATGCACTAGAAGTTCATGGCAGGAACTACCCAAGTGTCTATTAACAGAAGATTGGGTGAATAAGTTATGTGCAGTCCAACAGTGGCATACTATACAGCAATAAGATGGAACATATTTTAACTATATCTATAAACGATCTAAACTGTAACACATAGGCTAGTGTTCTATCCCTATGAAACAAATGACCACAGATTGCAAACGACAAAATTAGGGCTGAAAATAAAACACACCAGCTCATAGGTGTGTAGGCCTTAAATCTGGGCACGATGCAGCTAGGTTCTCTGCTGAGGGCCTCAAGGGCTGAAGTTAAGGTGCGGGTGACTGGATCTCAGGATCCTATTGAAGTATGAAAGGTCCAAACCTGTAGAGAATTTTTTATGAGTTTATTTGAGTCAATTGCTGGGAAACAAAATGCTCCAGAGAATGGCCGTTTTACAGCTTATTTTGTATATTAGAATCAAACAAGGAGATGTAAGAGGGGTTACATGAAATCTATTGGTGGTAGAGTAAAACGAAGAGATAAATACTTCTCTTACATTTGTGGGTTTATGATAGTTAATAAATTTACAGCACATAGAGATGGTATTTGGGGGAACAAGATAACAATGAGAGGTCCTGTGGCCTCTCTGGTGTGGTGGGTGCACCCTGAGCAGTCTGGAAAAGGAAATTACTCTGACATTCTTAGGCGCAAAAACACAATAGACAGGGCCACTTAAAAAATAAAGATTGATTTTTGTCAAGGCAGTAATAGGCGTAGGATGTGACTGCTGCCGTGGCTTACTTTTACTTAGGGATCTTTATGTTTGGGCCATCCTATGCGGTTTCTTTCAGTCTTGGAGTCTGCAAGGCCCCCACGCAGACCTTCCCTGAGCTCGCCAGGGTTAGTATGTGGCCCCTTTTCACTCACAATCCTCTTCCAAACTCATTCAGGTTGTTGGCAGAATTCAGGGTCTTTTGTGATTGGAAGACTGGCTCTCATTTCCTTACTGGCTGTGGGCCAGGGGCCCATCTAGGCTCTTGGAAGCCAGCAGCATCTCTTGCGTGTGGACCCTTCTGTCTTTGAAGCCAACAATGTAGAACTTCCCTCATGTCCATCCCTCTCATACTTCGAATCTCTTTCTCCAAGAAAAGCTCAGGGCTCATGTGATCAGGTCCATTGAGAACAATGTCTTCAAATGCGGGGCCTTAACTACATCTGCAAAAGGACGTTACAGCACCACTTTGATGGATGTCCGATGGATGAACGCTTGAGAAGGTGTGTGTACAAGAGAGGCTGATGGAATCTTGGGGGCCATCCTAGAAATCTCTACCTGTCACAACATGTGCATGGATCTCACAATTGTTGAGCAAAAGTCGGGTATGAAAGAATATGTAAGATACAGTGCCATTTGTATAAAATACAGGAACAGGAAGCACTGATCTTTGGAGCTAGAAGTCAAATAGTGGTTACCATTGAGTCCATGGAAACTAGAAAAAGAAAGGAGTTTGGGGCAGGGGGCTGATAATGTTTATGTTTCTTGGTCTTTGTCCTGGTTACATGGGTGTGTTCAGCTTATGAAAACACAGCTTATGAAAGCTGTACATTTTTAGAATAATCTGGATTTATTACTTTCAAATAGACTCTGCCCCCCTCTCAAGGAAGTATGCATCTAAAGACAACTATCAGAGTGGGTACCTGATGAGGGTGGAGAATAAGGAGGAACATAAAGAAACAAGGGTACCTTGCCTACAGAGATGATGATGGTACTCATGGACTCTGCAGGTGAGGGCCAGCTAGGTAAAAAGTGGGAACTCTGCCAACTGGGACCTGCCACAGAATTTGTGTTGCCCAGGGTAAAGTGGAGTGAGGGCCTCCTTGCTCGAAAAACTTACTATGAATTGGAAAACAGCAAGAGTGGACCATTAAGCCCAGAGTAGAGTTAAGAGTAGGCACTGGTATTTTTCTTTCATTGACTGGCTTATTTCACTTAGCATTATGATCTACGGATAATAACCATTATAAACTGGTGAACAAAAATAGATACAGAGGCAGAGTAGCATCAAACAGACTGTCAAATTACAGCAACAAGTGGCGGAGGGGGCCGTGTAACAGATTAGCCAAGGGACTTTTGTGCATGCATTTAAGCATAACCAATGGACACAAAACACTGGGGGATAGGGGAGGCTGGGGGAAGGGCAGGAGAAAAAAGAGATATATGTACTAATCTTTGTAAAACTTTATGTAATAAAAAACAGAATAAAAAAATAAAAAAATAAATCTTTAACCTACAAAAAATAAATAAAAAAGAGTAGGCACTGGTCCCACCCGCAGGGAGCCAGTCCTGCCCTTATGCGTGGGAGAAAGAGCCACATCTCTGACTCCAAAGACTTCTTGGTAGGAGAGCTACTTCGGGCAGCTAGAGCGTTGATCCTTTCCACTAAAATGGGTCAGCCAGAGGCTAGGAGCTAATGAACTAATGAACTAATACATGCAAGAGCAAGCACTTTTTGATGTGTAAGACACCAAACAAATATCAGGTTTGTTATAATAATGGGCCATATAAATGTTTATGTCTTTTTTTTTTTTTTAGTTAAAAACCCTATCTGGCCCATCCAGCGAGGCTCAGTGGTAGAGCATTGACCTATGACCCAAAGATCACTCTTTGATTCAGGGGGTCCTCAAACTTTTTAAACAGGGTGCCAGTTCACTGTCCCTAAGACTGTTGGAGGGCCGGACTATAGTTAAAAAACAAAACAAACTATGAACAAATTCCTATGCACACTGCACATATCTTATTTTGAAGTAAAAAAACAAGGCGGCAAAAACACCCGGCCGGCCGGATAAATGTCCTCGGCGGGCTGCATGTGGCCCGCAGGCCATAGTTTGAGGACCCCCCCCCCTTCCTGATCAGGGCACGTGCCTGGGTTGCCAGCTTCTCCCCTCCTCCCCCTCCCAGTGTGTGGCGTGCAGGAGGCAGCCCGTTAATGATTCTCCCTCATCACTGATGTTTCTCTCTCTCTCTCCCTTTCCCTTTCTAAAGTCAATGAAAAAAAAATATATATATATTTTTAAGAGGAAACTATTAAATGCCAAGGCCAGAGCATTGGAGTCTGGGCACTTCTCCACCAAAGTTCTTTTTCTTGATGCTATCAGTCGAATCCCTGACCTGACTCTAGAACACCCTCCCTCTCTCTGAGGCTGGAGGCCCTGGGAAGGGGCGCCCTAGAATCTTCCAGCCAGGGCTCAGTGGCGACGCCCCGCGGGCACGTGACCCCCAGGCACTGGGAGGCTAGGTGTCGGGATGACAGGGCTTGCGTGGGGTGGGATGGGAGGAGGACGTGGGAGGAAAGGGGAGCGCGTTCGAGGCTTAGGATTTCTGAAGAGGCTCGTCTTGACATTGCATTGGCGTTTATTTTCCCTGGTGTGCACGCTTTAAGTACAAACCTTTCCACTTAGGGACTGACTGACGCTTTGGGGACTGTGGTACCGAAGGCGGCCAGCTGCCTGACCTAAGATTTACGAGTGGTTCCAGCGATGAGACAAGGTCCCAGTGTCTGGGTGACAACAAGGTCTTTGATGAACAGCCAAGAGCTGCAGTTGGGAGGGAAAGGAGGCGAGAGCCCCTGGATTGCTTCCTCGCAGGCGTGGGGCGCCGGGGGCCATCAGCATGCAGGAGCCGCGCGCGTGTCCTTGAAGGGCTGCCCGGCTGACCTTGCTCCGCGTTCTCCGGAGAAATCTCCCCGCGCGCGCGCGAGGCCGAGGCGCGGTGACTCAGTGCCCGGCGCGCCGCCTGCAAATGTTCCCCTCCAGCGAGCCCGGCGCTGCAGCTCGGCCTCCCTCTCCTTTCCTGCCCCCTTTTTGAATCCTACTATTCGAACCCGGCTCCCTCCTCCCCCTCTGCACCGCCCCACAGCCCGACTGTCCCGACGACCTGTCCCCGACTTCCCAGCCGCAGGACCGAAGGCCAACCTTCGCGCTCCCTCGCTGCGGGGTCGGACCTGACCCTCCGGAGCCCGAGCCTCGCAGGGTAACCGGGATCCGGCCCGACCAGAGGGGGCGGTGCGCGGCGCTCCGAGGCGCACGGGCGGACGGCCGGGCCCCGCTCCTCATTGGCCGCCGCCTCCGCGGGAGGGGCCGTCCTGCGCTCGGGGCACAGGCGCTGCCCCTCGCGGGGAAATCGGCAGATGCCGGGCACTGGCGCGTGGAGGTGAAGGTAGTGGAGGGGAGGCCCGGGCGCAGCCGGGCTCCCTGCAGCCAGCCCTGCCCTGCCCGCTGCCCCGGTGCGGGCGACACTCGGTTGCCCCCTGTGCCCGCTCCGCCAGCCGGAAACTTTGCCCCAAGAAGTCCTCACCCGCCTCACTGCCTAGTCGGTCTGGTGCACCCCCGCCCCCGAGCCCCGCGCGGGATTGCGGGGACCCCCGGCACGAGTGCCTGCCACGCCCCGCCGCGCGCGCTCCGTCGCCAGGATGCGCTACGCGGACCCCTCGGCCAACAGGGATTTGTTGGGGAACCGAACTTTGCTCTTCATCTTCATCTGCGCCTTCGCCCTGGTGACTTTGCTGCAACAGATCTTATATGGCAGGAACTACATCAAGAGGTGAGAGAGTACGCGTGTGGGTGCGGGTGCGAGTGCGGGTGCGTGGAGCCCTCGGGCGCGCCCAGGTGGCGTCTGCGGCGTCCCACCGGGCGTCTGGGGGTGCGTGACCCCGGGGTTCGCGCTTAGCCCTGAGCCCCTCCGCGTTGCGTTAGGTTTCGGCTACGGTGGGCTCCAAAGCGCATCTCTCCGCCCAGCCAGAAGAGCGCGGGCCCCAGGGGCTCAACAACTTTGTTCTGTTGTGAAAACTGGGGGACAGGTTAGAATTCTGAGTGGTCACGCTGACAGTAAATCCATTTGACTGTCCTGAGCGGCCGCGGGGGCCAGATGGGTGTCCCCCAAATCTACAGTGCCATGGCATGTGGTTGGAGGGGAGGCTCAAAACAGAGTGGCTTACCTGGCGAGTACTGAACTGGTGGGGACCCTTGGGAGAGGAGCGTATCTCTCTCCCCCCACTCCTCCCCCCAGGAGCATCGGGTGACAGTGGGCTGATGCGATGCGACAGGGACAGTGAACTCATAAACCTCTGGATCTGTGAAACTCACAGCCTGATCCCTTCTGAAACAGATGGTCCTTTCTCATCCTTCCGCAGAAGGTCAGACCTGCCCCAGGAGGTAACTCTCCCTTCATCGGGCTCAGTTCTTACCGCCCCCTCCTGCCCCCCACCCTCCACCCCCCATCCACCAGCAAACTCCATTAAGGGCAAGAACAGTAGGACTTGTCCCTGGGAGACTGGGGCCCAGCTTCGGGTCCTCTTCCTGCTATGCCCTGCGGGCTGAGGAGGAAAGCTTAGGGTTACCCTGCTGGTCGCAGGGCCTGGGAAGAGCGCGGATAGACCACCCCCTCAGAACCTCTTTTGCAAAGAGCCCATCTCTCCTTCCAGCTGAAGGTTTTCCCTTTGCTGCCTGTGTCTCGCCACTCTCACTGCCCCTCCCCCAGGCTGCTAGAAGACAAAACGCCTCTCTCGATATGTAAACATCCCCTTTCTTTCCTAAACTTCCAAATAATGCAACATTGTTCTCTTTCATCATTTGTGCCCCGCATTCTGGGCTGAGCATGGGAGTGGGAGAGTGAGGTTGCTGCAGAGACCCCGGTGCTCAGAGTAGGAAAGCCCGCAGGCCACCCTCCTTCCTCCTTCCATGTCCCAGGGCTGGGGATGTGAGGTTCCTTGTCTGGACATTTGCGTCCAGACTGCCACTGCTCCGGCCCGTCCCCTCCAAGTGTTCTTCCTGGTGGAGGGCGGTGGATGAGCATGGTGCTGCGGCTTTAAAGGACATTTTCGGAGAATCTCCTGGCTTGTTGGAGCCCATTGGGCCTGCTTCCTGTTTGGTGACTGCCCCCTCCCCCTAACCATGTCCCTATTCAAGGACAGCGGGGCCCCACATAGCCTGCTGCAGCCCTCCCCTGCTGCACTTGTTCCTCAATAGGGTGACTCTGGGTTCCTGCCCCCTGCTGGCACCTACCCAGAACAGGAGGGGCTGCAGGGATCCCTGCTGCCTTATCAAAAGTGGAAGAATATCAATGACAGTGGCAAATGTCAACTCAACCACTACTGCTTGCTCTGGCAAGCCCTCCCTGATCCTGGGTGGATGGGCTAGCGGCTCGGGGGTCAGTGGACATTCCAGTTGTTCTCATTCTCCCTCACACAGAGACCCTGGGCCTCTAAGTCTCAGATGCCACCTCCCCTGGCCTTACCAGGGACCTAGTTAATCCAATCAAGCAAGCACAGCTTCTATGTGCGTGATTCTGGAAGGGCACCAGAACGATGTGGTCCTGGTGTTCAGGGGGATTGAATTCTGTTTGGGGAAACCAAATGACCACATGAGACAGCTATGTAATAAGTGTTAAAATGTCTGAGGAGGGAGGCACCACTGGACTGAAGTAGTCAGGGTAGGCTTCCTGGAGGAGGTGGAACCTGAGTAGGTCCTTGAGGGAAGGGTAAGTTTGGGGTAGGGAACATCCAGAACTAAAGAAGGAGGCAGCAGAGGTGCAGAGATGTGGCCCGGCCTCCTCTCACCTCTCCCATGTGTGGCCTACCCACACTGCAGCACTTGGCCTCACCATTCGTTTAGTACTTCATGGAGCCACGCTGACCCTGAGCCAGGTTCTTTTTCTAACTTCTGAAGTTGGATGCTTATCTCTTTAAGTTCCAGTCTTTATTATTTTCTAATGTAAATTTGTAAGGTTATGCAATTTCCTCTAAATAGTTCTCTAGTGATAGCCATTCAATTCTGAGATGATGATGATAATTCAGAATTATATTCTATTACTACGCGCCAGGTCCTGGTCCAAGTACTTTGTATATTACCATACTGAATTCTAACAAGTAATAGATACGATTACTGCTCTCATTTCATAGGTGAGGAAACTAAGGCACAGTGAGGCTAAGTAATTGTTCAAGGTCATATACATAGTAACTACCAGAAGTACTTTCATGATTTTGAATTTCAAGTATTTTCTAATTATTATGATTATTATTATTTTCACTCATAAGTTTAGAAATGCTCTAAAATTTCCAAATACTTTCTTTTCTTTCTTTTTTGTTGTTGTTAATCCTCACTCAAGGATATCTTTTCATTGATCTTTTTTTTTTTTTTTTTTAGAGCGAGAGTGGAAGGGAGAGGGAAAGACAGAGAGAAACAGCGATATGAGAGAAACACATCGATTGGTTGCCTCCTGCATGAACCCTAACCAGGGCCCTAGGCCTGGGAGGAGCCTGCAGCCAAGGTACATGCCCTTGACCAGTGTCAAACCCGAGACCCTTTGGTCCGAAGACTGACGCTCTACCCACTGAGCCAAATCGGCTAGGGCTTTACTTATCTTTTTGAATTTTGAACCTAAATACATTGTGGTAGGACAGCATGGTATTTATAATGTTGATTCTTGAAAATTTATTGAGATTTGCTTTGTGCTCTAGTAGGTGGTTGATTTTTTTAACTATTTTGTGTGTACTTAAAAAATGTCATTCTTCTGTATCCTTATTGATATTTTCTATTTGTTCTGCTTGACCCCTCAATTTTTAAAAGATGTGTGATGGAATCTTCCTCCGTGATAATGGATTTATCAGTTTCTCCTATCAGCTTTTACATTATGCAGATTGGAGTGATATGATTAGATGCATACTAGTTTAGATCTAGCGTCTTCCTAATGAACTGAATCTTTTATTGTGATATAGTGACTTTATTTCTAGTAGTGCTTTGAGACGTTTTTGTCTAATATAATATAGTGAGACAGCTTCCATTGGGTTAGCACTTGCTTGTTATAATAATACAATGGCCTTTAAAAAGAAGGCATGAATTATGGGGACTGGCAGATCCCTAAGGCAGCTTCTGGCTTAGAACTCATCTACTACTTCTTTCCTTGCCAGATTATTCATCCATTTAGGAAGGTATCGATATGCATTTTAATCATTATTATCTCAGTGTTTCAGTGGGGATGTTACAGAGGGGGTTCCTGGAAAGCAGACCCTCAACCAGAGATGCGAGCAGCATGCTTAGTAAGATGTGTTCTGGAATCTACACCTGAAGAAGGGAGACAGATGAGGGAGAAACTGTGCCACATGCGGTCCCCGTGAAGGCCCTGGCCACCCCACAGGGAGCCCCGCAGCCAGGCCTTCATGCCTCTGTATTGAGTTTTCAGTTCCCAATGTGGGCTGCTTTGGAAGAGGGCGTGACCTTGGCCCAGTTGACTCTCCTCCCCTGGGACGCTTCCCAGGTTCCCAGAGGGGCCCCGAGAGCAGCTGAGGAAGGATCCTTCATCCCTGAAGGTGCACCTGCCCCCGAGGCGTTTTCCATTTGCCACGTTGCGGGAAATGGAAGTGTCTCATGCCTTCCTCCTCCCAAAACACAAGTCTCAGTCCTGGGCTCAGTCTGGGCCTGAAAGTCTGGGCCTGAGCCCCACTCTTTAAGGAGAGCATCGCTGCTGGCAGCCAGGGCTCTTGGACCCGCATCACGGCTGTCCTGAGGCTGTGCCTTGACCCACCTGGTGTCCCTACTGCCGTGCCTTCCCAGCCGCCTCTCTGCCAGTCCAATCCTGCTTCTTCCCCAGTTCCCAGCCCACAGTGTCCTTCCGCCTCTGGCTTCCTAGTGCTGTGCTGCCTGGACTCAGCACTTCCCGCCCAGCGCTGCCTTCTTGCTTTCCGTGTGGCGTTTGTCTGCCTTTGCAGAGCGGACTCTCCTGTGTGCTGTCTCCCCCCACTTTCCTCTCCTGCGCCTCCCAGGTGCCCATCTGGGCTGCCTGTGTGCGGCTGGTGCCCGTCTGAGACTTGAGGTTAAGAAACTGGGTCAAGGAAAAGTACAACCTGACTTGGTTCTGTGTCCAAAGTATGTATTCAAAGTGCTGTCATTGCCAAGCTAATGTCCCCTCGCCCAGAGGAACAGGCACAGCCCTGGAGATGGGACCATGGGACAGAGGATGGATGCCGGGGTGGGTCCGGAGGGGGCGGGTGCCCTAGAGAGGAGGAAGGAACTGAGCTGACAGCCACCTGGGGTGTGTCCTATGCTGTCTGAACAACAGTTTGGCTGGTCAGAGCAAGCTTTTACCAAGTATCTATTGCAGGGCTGGGACGAGGGGAGGCAGCAAGGCACCAAGGGGACAAAATTGAAGGAGGTCCCCTTCTTGGGTGCTGACCCTGTCAAGCTTGCACTTGCACGAGTCTGAGATGGGGCCGCCTCGTTTGTACCCTGGGAGTCTTGCTTGCTCACTCTAGTCCTGACCTGGGCCTGCTGTGTGCCCAGCATGCACTAGTGGTAGATAGTAGCTTCCTGTCCCTTCCCAGTGCCCCCAGGGACACAATGCTGCCCTCTCACTCTATTCCTTTGTCCATTTCTTTCTAGTCTTTTTTCTTTTTGACATTTATACTCTCTGGAAATGTTTACCTCTTAGAGAGTCTGGCTTCTCCTCTTTGACTTACCCAGGCCTGTTCACTTCTCATTTAATAATCTCTCACCCAGTAATTCTCTAATGTAGCCCTTAACCCTATGTGTAGCCGCCCCCCCCCCCCACACATATACTCATACAGGTGATGGATTCATCAGGTAATGACATTAATTATTAACATTCACTAAGAGATTATGAGCCAGGCTCTGACCTAAGCAGATAATCCTGAATGAGGATTATTTCATGTAATAATGAAACAGATATGATCATCCTCATTTAATACTTACTCAGAGAGGGTGAGTAACTTGTATAAGGTCACACAGCTTGTAAGACCCTTGTAAGAGACGTTGTATTCATCCCTGAATTCCCAGGACCTAGCCCAGTGCCTGACATTAATTGTTGAATGAATGGATGCATACAAAGGGAGTCCCAAAGCTTTTTTCTAACCATCAAGGAGCATTCAGCTTTGTGTCTGGGAAGAGGGAATGCTACTAAAGAATTATGAGGTATGATTCATGTCTTTGAGGAACTTCCAGAACACTCACTAAAAGAGACAAATATGAAAAATATGTAAGACAGTTCAAATACATTCGTAATTGTGTGTACACAAGATTTACACTGTAAATCTTGTAGGTTTCAGAGGAGACAGTAATCAGGGTGGTGAGTAGCCAGGTAACCACACAGTTCAGGCCCTGAGCGCCAGAGGAGAACTGGAAGGCTGGTGTGTGCACCTCCTTGAAATCGATGTTGACTAATTATTTAACAAGGAGTAGCTGGAAGGGGCCTGGAAGGGGCCTGGCTGGATGGTCTGGGTGCCCACGTGTGTGACTCTGGCCCCCAGGGGAGGCTGGGCAGGCACTGCAGGTCTGGGATATCAGGCCAGGGAGCAGGACTGTTTGGAGGTTGGCCTGGGGGGAGGGGCCCAGGTTCCTCTGGGGGGCAAAGGCAGGGGGTGGTGAGATGGTCCCAGAGCAGTGCCTGGAGCTTGTCCAGTTTCTCTCTCTGGACCCTTCTCATGGCTGTGTGCCCCCACGTGCACCCTCCCTGCCCCACTCTGACATTGCCAGCTCTGGACTCCCCCTGGGCCCTGCCCCAGCCACTTACTAGTAGCCACAGGCCTTAGAACAGGAGACTTGGTCTGCTCACCAGCACCTTGGTCACAGGCTGGGGACTCTCAAAGAAGCCAGCCCTCTGCTGCCTGTGGGCCTTCCCATCTGCAGGACCTGCCACTAGATGGAGAGCGTGGGGACCAGCCTGAAGAGTAGCCTGATCCTCTTCTCCCTCAGGAGGCCCTCACTCAGCATCCTCTCTGTTGCCCAAATGAAGGGTCACCCATAGGCAAACCCTGGGGATGAACCTATTTCCCTTTCCCCCTGAGGTTCTGGTGGGGGGCGGGGAGGGGATGCTAGCATCTGATGCTTCACAGGGAAATCATGAGTCATCAGTGAGTCAGGAGCCAGGATGGGCAGGGACACGTGGAACTGGTCATTGTGCCCATTCATCCCGCTGAGAAGCTGGTGGGCCTTTCCGCTCTGACCTGGGTGGGCAGGTCCCAGCACCTTCTCTGCGAGGTGTCCCCTGACCCCCCACTGTCCCTTATGTGGCCTGGAGCGGGCAGAGCACTGTAGGAGGCGGAGGAGAGCAATCTGGGTGGATCAGGAGCACTATACTAGTGCTCCTCAGCAGATGGGCTCCACCTCCCTCCTAGATGGGCCTTGAGGGACCACAGGAAGGGGGCACTGCTTCTCTGAACTGATGCCACATCACCTGCCAGCTGCCCCTGACTCATGCAGCCCCAGCTGCCCGCACAGAATAAGCCCACACTCTTGCCCAGGGCCATTGGGACAGATTATCCTCCTCCCGGGCATTCTTCCCCAGGATCCGCCTGCTCCCGCATCACCCATCACCCACTTCGCGGACGCACTTCTTAGGAAGAAGCCCACCCCATGTGGAGTAGCACCCGCTACTCACCCCAAACACCTGTCCCCCTTGCCTCCCTTTCCTTTTTCCCACGGCATTTCCACCATCTGACCCATTACACCTCGTGTTGCCCCTTAGTTTACAGTTGCTACATCTGTCTCCCTCTAGAAACTGAGCGTCACGGGGGCCAGGGCTCTTGTCCGTTTGCTCACTGTTGAACTCCAGCACCCTGCCTGGCATGGCTGTGCGATAAGTGTAGACTAAGACAACAAAATAAATATTTGATATGTATACATATATAATAAAATAAAAATAGCACGAATGGATAAAGCCAAGATATCTTCAGGAAGCTGTGAGGTACAATGCAAGTGATTTGCTGATTAATAATAGAAGCGTGTTTATGCATTTCATTTCGCAGGCTCGGTTTGAAAGAAATGGCTCATTGCCTCATTCGCTTTTGATTAAGAAAAAGACTAAACCTTAGCCACCAGCTGGTGGAAAATTTAGTTCGTCAGTATTGAGGAGCCTTCCACCTCACCCCCCTCAGGGTCATGTGAAGGTCATGGAGGCTCCTAAGGAACAAAGACTGGGGGGACTCCCCAGCCTTAGCCAATTTGCTCACCGCTCTCTGGAAGCTTCTAGAGCCCTGGGTTTAGCCTCCTGAGGTCCCAAAGCATTAGTGTCTCGGGGTCCTGCTGTCCATTTAAGGGGAGACCTAGGGGAGGAACCCCAAGCCACCATAGCAGAGGGGCTTCCTGGGCCTGAGGAACTTTCTGCTAAGCTGTGGTCTCACCACGTCCACCCAGCCCTCCCCAGGCTCGAAGGCCCTCTAGCTGCCCTTTGGAATGGCCTAGCAGGGCTTCTTTTAGCCCCAACACCCCACTGGGCCCTAAAGTAAGAGGGGCAATGAAGCTAAGCTCCCTTCTTGGACCAGGGGAGAGAGCATACAGGCGAGTAATGCAATGGGTTATCCCCCCAGGAAAGGTAAGGACTGATGTTTTGTGGATGATTTTCTTCTTTTATTATTAGTTTTTTTCAAATAGAGCCAAACTCAAGGTTATCCTTGTAATCATAGCAGCTCAGTCATTTGCATTTCTATTGTATGCTTTGTGGAGTGGGAGGGAATGGGGCGGTGTAGGCAGAGCTTCCGAAGGCTCCGTCTGGGCTCCCTCTGTGGGGGCCTTTTGTATTGGTGGGCAAGTCTGGTGCATGAGGTGGCAGCTGAGGTCGCTGACCCAGCCGCCACGCTGGGAGACCCCAAGGGGTGCTGTGGGTAGCTGACTCCTGGGACGGGAGCCAGAACTTTCCTAACCAAAGAGCTGAACTGGGAGTCAGGACTCCTGGGTTCCAGGCCCTGAGCTGGCTGAGAGGCCACTTCCCACTGTCTGCCTCAGTTTCCTCATCTGTAATGGGTGAAGCCGACTTTGTCTCCCTCTTTGGACTAAGGCCAGGATCCAGCAAGATAATGTAAGTAGGGGGCTGCCCATGGGGATCCCAGACTGCTAGGAGTGTTTGGTCTGCAGTGTGTTTCAAGCTTGAATGAATGGATCAGCATTGAAAATTTGGGGTAGTAAAGTCTGAATTTCTAGCATCTTTTGGGAAACTGAGCACAGTGCCATTTTATTGGGGTGTGTGTGTGTGTGTGTGTGTGTGTGTGTGTGTGTGTGTGTGACTATCTTCCTACCGTCCTAAATAGCAGCAGGGCATTGCCACTTAGGCACTTATCCCGGCAGGCAAGGCGCACACTTCACTTCCCCAGCTTCACTCATTCCCCTTCTGTTCTCCGGAGGCCTGACTCTGCTCCCTGGTGGAAGTGAAGCACTTTGTGGGAACATAAATATTAACGTCTGGTTGGATTGTTATGGGATGTGTTAGCCAGGGTGTGTCACAGTCCAAATGGTCCAAGGGGAGTTATGAAGGGAAGGGAGGGCACCACGGAACCACCCCGTCTTCCTGAGCTGTGCGAGGGGAATAGACTTCCTTCTGATGGATAGTCAGGGCTCCCCACCTGCTTTTCATCTCCCCCAGTGTTGTCCCTAGCCCCCTTCTATCCCTGGCTCCAAGCGCAGGTCCTTATTTATCCCTTTGCTATCATTTCAGCCAGGTTTGGGGAGGGAGCAGAGAGGACCTTGTGCTTTGAGTCCAGCGTCTTAACCTAGGAGGCATGTCCTGTGTTGGAAACCTAGGTGTCACTAAAAGCTTTGCAGTGTGTCTGGCCTCTGAGGACACTGTGGCGATTAGGGGCTCTTCTGGTGTTGGTCTCCAGACTTGGGAACCGAGGGACACACCACTTGGGAGGCAGGAGGGCACGGTGACCTGGAGCTGGCCGAACCTCAGTTTCCCTGTATGTGCAATGGGAAACCTCAGCTCTGCTGGTAGAGGTACGACGAGGGAATGCAGTCTAGCAGAGACCCCTGTGAAAGTTTATCCTCACGGTTGGACATCACCCTCGTCCCCACTGAGTGTGTGATCGAGGCGAAGTGCCACTGGGCACACGACAACCCGTGGCTGTCTGGTAGACAGGCTTAACCCAGCACCTGAGCATGAGTACCGACTGCCTCGTTCTCTTGCCAGAGGCCTCCAGTTTGGTTGGCAGAGTGGCGACCAGCTGGACAATTGGACGGGGCTGTTTAATGTCACGGACGACCCAGAGTCACCCGGCGGCAGTGACTCCAGCTCCAGGTACAGACTCGGGCGAATAACCAGGGAGGGGGAAGCCTGTCGGGGTGACCCTGCAGCCCCCACCCCGTGGCTCACCCCCAGAGCTGCCCTCCGGGAAGAAGCCAGCTTGGTGCAGTGGCTCAAAGTTCACTGCATCATGGGATCCTGACTTGTGTCTTTTGACATGAGGCGTCAGGGCTAGGACCCAACCACAACCAAGTAGGGACTCACTGGCCCCCTTCTGTTGTTGGGGGTGGGCTCGGGAGGTAGCCTGGGTGTCAGGCCTCCATTTGAGGTGGGGCCTCAGTCCATACCTGCTGCAAGGATTTTGACTATCAGCCTGCTGGTGTGTCTAGGTGTGTGGGGGTGGCAGCAGGGGTGGGTGGCAGCTGGGCTTCCCGCTCCTCTGCAATCCCACTGTGAAGGCGGTTTCCACGCCTGCGCCCACCGGTGAGGGGGACCTTGGCAGGGAAGAACCGTTTCCATCAACACTGCAACTGAGATTTGACATTCGTATCACCAAGTGGTTGTTTCTTCTCGATCTGCTGTGGTGTTTGGAGCTAAAACCAGTGATTCAGGGCGGTCTGCATGCTCAGCAGTGGGAGTTCAGTAAATATTTGTTGAATGAAAGAAACAGAATATTCTCAGGCAGGCTACACGCTCTGCTTGGAGTTGGGTGGGGCTGGAACCTGCCGGCTGAGGGTTTCCAGAGGCTGATTAAATAGTTTTGTTCCTTCATTTTTGCATCTCTAGTCCCGGCTGACTCTCAGCCTGTTTCCCTGGGAAAGAGGCCTAAGTGTCTGCTGCTGTTAATACTGACACCAAAACATTAAACTGCCCCTGCAGAGAAGTAGTATGTTCTCCAGGGACCCCCAGTATGCATAATTGGTCTAATGCTATGAGAAATAAAAGATTTGGCAGTCATGTGAACAATCAGTTTGGGAGGTGTCCACAGACAGGCCTGCAGGCCGTGACCCGGGATCAGGGACTTTCAGGAGCTCAGCTCTTTCCGCAGGTGTGTGCTGGGAGCTCTGGCCCTGGGATATCCCCAGCGAGAGTGAGGCATCCAGAGTTGTCCCTTCCAAATGTTGAGGCTTCAATGTTGGCCCTTCACTGTGCGACCTGCCTGTGCAGATGGGGGTATCTGCCTGCCAGGGAAGGTTCAGAGCTCGAGGAGGGGTTTCTGTGGAAAGTGCTAATCCACTGAGCAAGACGGGACCAGCTCCTGGGGGCTGGTTTGGGCAGCCGCCCCTGGACAATGGCTGAGACCACTGCACAAGGGCTGTGTCCAGCTCTTCCCACTGCCAGCAGCTTCTCTCTCCCTCCTTCCTGCAAGGCTGTCTCTCATTTCTCTGCCTCTCTTGCCTCACCTATTCTCACTCTCCCTTTCTTTCCACCACCCTTTCTTGGTTCACTTTCCTCCCTCTGTCCCATTTCCTGCCTCTCTCCTCCACTTCCTTTCTACAGCAGGTCTCCTGTTGCCCCCCTTTTCTCTCCCTCCCTCAGGGACTGGGCAGCCCTCCCTCCCTGTCAGCGGGGCTCAGGGTTGAGACGCCAGCACTGTCAGGCTGGTGGGGAATTAAGGCACCTCATTCTGTGTTGTCACCAGCTGAGTTGATTTCCTTCTGGAGAGCCACCATTGCACCAAGGACTCCCCTAGAAATGGGATGACCACGCGTCCCAAGCTCTGGGGCAGTTCCCATTTCAGATCCCAGTTATTGGTGGACCCCAGCAGTACCCACATCTGTGAGAAACCATAGAACTGACCCATATGGCTGGGGTTTTTCTGCCTCGGTGCAGGAGTAGCCTCTGCCTTCTTCAGAATGGGCAGGATAGCTCCTGGTACTAGGTTGGCAGGCCCTGGGGGAGGACGGCACCGGGACGCCCTGGCGAGGGCCATGCAGAGCAGAGTATGCCATCCTGGGGCACACCCTCCACCCTCCGTGCCTGGCGTGTGTGACCAGGTGGTGGTGTCCTTCGCCTGTGGAGTAACTCAGCAGGTGTGTTGTCACTCTGTATAGTTGTGTGGTGTGTTGAAGTGTGTACAAGGTTGGAAGGGAAGTCAGAAGGCGCCATATATGTAACTAGAAGATAAAGAGGAGCAAAAAGGCAAATGACTCACAAATCGTATACTCACCCAGTGACCACAAGGAGAAGGGGCACATCTCAGGGATCACAAAGGAAGTGCAGGCGAGAGAGGGCTCGCGAAGGTGCTGGTGGGGGATTTTCATTGGACGTGAGCTGGGGAGAGTCCAGGCCGCACTGGGAAGTGAGTGAGTTAGAAGACATATATTGACATTTAGCTTTACTCATTTCAAGTTTAAGTCTAAACATGTTGTCCAATAAGTGCCTTAGGGGAACTACTTTAATGAGCAGATAGGAATGCATTTTAATTAGCAAGTGCTTCTATTTAAGTGGGTGCTCTGAGGAAGCAGGAAGCTCCTGGGCAGTTCTAATCGTGTTCACATCAGGTGCTGAGGTGTCCGTCTCCCCACTGCTGTGCCTCTCCGTCTTTGAGTTCTCAGCACTGGCCATGCAGTAGATGCTCAATAAATGTTACTTGAATAGAAAAAGGAATTAGGCCGGGGCCTGTTAAAGGCCATCAATAAGAAAGCGAACTTCAGTGTCCCTGTCCCTGAACTCTCCCTTACAGATTTATTGCTGTGGTTGAACCCTGTCCTCTCCCGGCACTGTCTTTGAAAATTAATCCCTGGTCAGGGAATACACTTGGAAATCATAGACCCATTCACAGTTTGGAATGGTCAGAGGATGTTCTCTTGAGAAGCGCAAGTAGGAGGGTGACCTGAGTTCTGCATGGCCGGGGGGTTGGGGGGAGAGGTAGACTGAGGTGGGGCGAGGGGTGTATAAGGAGAGAAGGCATGAAGGCAGATTATGTACTTCC
>PVJC01032850.1:0-19685 GCA_004026665.1 Murina feae
TAATAATAATAATAGATTTTGTTTCATGACTATTATTATAAAAATCAAATTATTACATGGTAAAATAAGTAAATGTTTATTTTAGCAAAATGAATACATAGAAAGAAAAAGAAAAAAAGTTAAAATAATTGTTCTAGTTTTCCCTTCCAGGAGATAGGCATCATTATTAAAATTAGGTTAGTGTCTTTCCAAGCATCTGTATTGGTTTATAGAAAAACCAGGAGAGTCAGATAGGTTAAAACACTTCTACAAAAATTTGTCCATATTATATGGAGTGACTTGAATATTGATTATTTATTACTTATCATTATAATAAGTACAAGAAAAAAAGTTGAATTGAAAGTGAAGAAATGGCTAGAATTCACTTAGTATCTGCAAGGCAAGATTTTCTTAACTATTAAAAAAAGATGTCGTGACAAAAATCGATTGATTAGAATTATATTACTTTCAAATTCATGTCTTGATTGTAGACAAATTTGCCTTTCTGCTCTGAGGAGGTCTTTATTCTTCAGACATTTGCTCCTGCTTCTCAGCTACGACATTTTATTAGTTCATTTGTCAGTATTATTTTTTCCCACTACCAACCTTTAAAACATTTAATTATTTTCTTAATAAGAACTTGAAGACTGGTGCATGAAATTTATGCATGGGGGGAGAGTGCTGTCCCTCAGCCCAATCTGCACCCTCTCCAATCTGGGACCCCTCAGAAAATGTCCGACTGCCAGTTTAGGCTCAATCTCACAGAGGCAGTTGGACATCCCTCTCACAATCTGGGACTGCTGGCTCCCAACTGCTCACCTCTCTGCCTGCCTGATTGCCCCTAACTGCATCTGCCTGCAGTCTAATCCCCTAACTGCTCCCCTGCCAGCCTGACCAATGTCTAACTGCTCCCCTGCCAGCCTGATTGCCCCTAACTGCCCTCCCCTACTGGCCTGGTCCCCTCAACGGCCCTCCCATGCAGGCATGGTTGTCCACAACTGCCCTCCCCTGCTGGCCTGGTCACCCCTAACTGCCCTCCCATTCTATCCTGATCACCCACAACTGCCATCCCCTGCCAGCCATCTTGTGACTGTGGTCGCCACCATATTTGAGGGCATGGAAGTCAATTAACATATTCCTTCCTTATTGGCTGTGGGCACCACCACCTTTGAGGGTGGGGCAGTCAATTAGCATATCTCTTCCTTATTGGCTATGGGCGTTGCCATCTTTTTCCTGGCATGAGAGTCAATTAGCATATTTCCTCTTAATTAGATAGGATTGTTCCAGATTTAAATGGAAAAACTGCTTACACTGGCTTCTTCATTTTTAAGTCCTTTATTTTGACAGTTATCTTAAACTAGGGTTCCAGTGCACTGGGGGGAGGGTCCCTCAACCTGTGCCCTCTTGCAGTCTGGGACCCCTTGGGGGATATCCACCTGCTGGCATGCCTGGCCAGCCTGGGTGAGGGGCTAAGGGCCATTTTCAGGCTGCCCACAGCCCCTTCAGGATTCATGCACTGGGGGGTGGGAGGGCTGGTGAGTGCAGGCGTGGACATTTCCCACCCTGTGGCCCATGATGGCACACGCCTGGTGGGCCCCCACTGCTGAGGGGACACACCTGGCACAGAGCTGGGTGGCTGGCTGGGGGAAGACACTGGTGCACGGTCCCTCGGGGGCCCTGCTGCTCAGGGAACACACCCAGGGTGGAGCCAGGTGGCGGACTGGGGGCGATGCTCCACGTAGGGCGGTGGAAACTCCTGCTCATGCATGACCTCGGGAGTTTCCCCCACCCCCCACTGACCTGACACACCCGGCACGGAGCACCTGCCACACCAGCAGCAGAGGCCTCCAGTGCAGAGCCACCCTTCCAGCCTCCATCTTGACTGGGTTAATTTGCATACAGCTACTCTGATTGGCTGGTGGGCATGGCTTAGTTGTCCCATAGAAACAGTCAATTTCAATATTACGCTTTTATTAGAGCAGATGGCTAGATTCCTGGATCTCCTTTCTTCCTTCTATTCTTCTCTCACTTTGTAATGTCTATGTCAATGAGCAGATTTCTCTTTTTATCAGGTTGTTCATATATATTCCCTCCTCCTTCCTCCATCCTTCTTTCCTACCAGCCTTTCTTCCTCCCTCTCTTCCTTTCTTTCTTCCTTCATTCTCTCATTCCTTCTTTTCTTTCTTCAATTCTTTCTTAACTACTTTTATAAGATACTAGAGGCCTAGTGCACAAAATTCATGCATGGGGCCAGGTGTCCCTCAGCCCAACCTGCACCCTCTCTAATCCAACAGCTCTCGGGGGATATCATACTAACAGCTTGGGCCTGCTCCCCATGGTTCTCTGCTCTCTGTGGGACCTGCCTGCTCCACACTATGGTGATGGGCAAGAGGGCCTCTGGGTGCTGCATGTGGGCTGTGACTGGCTGTTCACATAATCAAGCCTCACAGCTCTGCAGACTCTGGAGTGTCTGAGGCCAGCAGGACCTGCTTGGCTGTCATTGTGGTGACCCAGGAGAAGCCAAGCATGCCCCTGAGCAGACAAATACACCCGCAGACAGCCCTGCTGGGTGCTGCCTGCGGGTGCGCTTGCCTGCTCATGGGTCTCTGTGGCGATGGACAAGCAGGTCCTGCTGGGTACTGTCTGAAGGCATGCTTGCCTTCTCCCGGGCTTCCCTTGGCTGCTCCCGGGTTGCTGTAGCAATGGTCAAGCAGGTCTTGCTGTCTGCAGACACTCTAGAGGTGGCAGAGCAGTGAGGCTTGATCCGCTACCAGAGTGGGGGGGTCCTGCCTCTCTGCTTGGTCCTCATGACCCCTGGCCAGACTGACAGGCCCAAACACTCCAGCGGCAGCGGGGCTGAGGGAACTGGTTGCCACCATCATGGGACAGATGTAATATTTGCATATTACTCTTTTATTAGATAGGATTGGCAGAGCTTTTATTGACCATTTCCCCAATGAACATTTGAATATTTATACATTTGCAATTGTCTATTCTTTAAATGAATGATACTGTACAGTATAAAATAGGGTTATTACCTAAACCTGTTAACCTTTTATTGGGAATCTGGGGGGAAAAGACCAGTTATTCAAAATGACTCTTTTAAAAAAAAATCCTCACTCAAGGATATGATTTTAGAGGGAGAATAAGGGAGAAAAAGAGAGAAAAAAGCATTGATGTGAAAGAGAAACATCAATCAGTTGCTTCATGTATTTGCAGAATCAAACCTGAAGCCTACTGTGTGCCCTGACCTGGAATTAATTCTGCCGCTTTTCAGTGCACAGGATTATGCTCCAACCAACTGAACCACACTAGCAAAAGCTACTCAAGTAGATTCTTAACTATGAGTTCATTGTATACAGAGAACTTCAGGTAATTATCTATATGCTTTAGGAGAATAACACATTTGTATTAGTATGTGTAACTTATCTCCTGTATAGGTTATACAGACAAAATATAGGATCTGACTAGAACATTAATGTTGGGCAAAAATTAATCTGTTTACTATGTCTCATGGTACCTCATGGTACATACTTATACAAAAAATAAAAGGGAGAAAAAGAAGGTATTTGTATATGTGACATTCATATTTGACTGGGGACCTGTATTTTTATTGGCTAAATTGAGTTACCCCATTTTTTGAAAATAATATGAAATAGAATCAAGTAAGAAAATCCAAAAACATTAAAATTGACAGTTTTCTAAACTGTTATACACTGAATGTTCACATTCCCCCAAAGTAATGTGTTGAAATTCTAACTCCCTATGCGATAGAATGTGATGTGCTAGGAACTGCCATCTTTGAAATGCAATTAGGGATTACTGCTATATGTGATGAGACACTTTCTCTCTCCCTCTCTCTCTGTCTGCCATGATTTGAGGAAACAAGGAAGAGGGCTCTCATCAAAATCCAATCATGCTGGTACCCCGTCTCAGACTTATGGCCTCCACACTGTGAAAAATTAACTTTGGTTATTTAAGCTGCACAGGCTATGGAATCTTCTCATAGCAGTTCAAGCTGAGGCAAAATTGAATTTTGTTGAAAATATTGTGATTTTTTTTCTTTTTTTCCCTTTTGTTATTGCCAGTTTTCACTGTCCTACTTTGCTGTGAAAATGAGACTAAAGTTTTCAGTACCATATTCATCTTTATATTAACTGAATAACTTTAAAAATGATTGAGGACATCCATGCCACAGAATATTATACAAAAATGGCAATGAATAAACTATAGTTATCAAAGCAATATGGATGAATATCACATACCAAAACCTTGGAGAAAAATGTAGCAAGACACAAAGAATATTGTATAATTCCACACATATAATGTAAAAAGGTAGTAAAAGTTAGTATTAGATGTCAAGCTAATTATTAGGGAGGTGTTGCTGTAAAGTCGGGTGTATGGGAAGGGCATGAAGAGGGATTCTAGAGTACTGGCAATGTTCTATTATTAGCAACCATTCCCTGCTACTCAGTTCATTCTCTTCAGTAACCTGCCCAGTCTGGGATTATAAATACACTGAGTAGCCAGATTATTATGACCACCTGACATTTCTAGGCAAATTAGCTATAATTTTGGAATGAAGTTGCTAGAAGGCCAGATCATTATAAAACTCTGAATAACACAACATACCTAAGTATCATTGCTGATCAGGTTCATCCTATTATGTTGATGGCGTATCCCAATGGAGATGGCTTCTTCCAACAAGACAATGTGCCATGCTACGGTACAGTACTCATATTGTGCAGGAGTGGTTTCAAGAACATGAGGGGGACTTTACCTTGCTTAGGTGGCCCCCACAATCACCAGATCTCAATCCAATTGAGCATTTGTGGGATGAAGTTAAAAGAGCCATCAGACAGCTGGTTCCACAACCATCAAATCTCACAGAACTGGACAGTGCTATTCATCAGGCATGGTGTCAGATTGCTCGCATCACTTTTCAACATCTCATGGAGTCAATGCCAAGAAGAATCGCTGCACAGTACTGAAGGCAAAAGGCGGCCCAACAAAGTGCTGATGGGGTGGTCATAATAATCTGGCCAGTCATAATAATCTGTGTATTTGTTGCCTTGGCATCATCACATCATTATCATCACCATCTCATCATCACTCGTCTAAAGCTTGATATATGTTAATTAATTCTACTAAAAGCTCTGAGAAAAGTACTATTACCATACTTATTTTACAGTTGATAATACTTAGATTCAGAATTTAAATAATTTCCTCATGTCATACAGCTAGTCTGAAGCTGTTTTATAATGAGAAGCCATATGCAATGTTATTCACAAAGACACTTAGGTTTAAATCTTCTGTGGCAGAAAAGCAGAAAGTAAAAGAAAACATTTTCTAATATTAATTATCCAAAAATGTAAATGGATTTCTGTCTACTGGGACTTGGACATTAATTGGTGAATAGTTATATGCTCCTAGAATAATTAAAATAATTACTCTGGGATCCCAACTGTTGGTCTCCCCACATCTCCTCTCTCATTTTTGTGGCTTACCAATGTACTTTATTGCTTAAGAACTTTTCTATATGAATCTCTACTCTTTTCTTTTACTTGTTATTTGATTTAGTCTGATCATTAGCAGTCAAGGGGATGAAAAAGATGCCTCATCTCCTAAAAGCTATGGAATCTATACAACTGTATAACACTGCATACTGACAGCATAAATGACAATGTGTTAAGAAGCTTCAACATTTGCATCCATATTTATGTCTATAACTATATATCTACATCTACATGTACAGCTACATTTTCATCCATATTATTTGTGTGAAATGGGCTGAATGAAAAATGCATAGTAAGAGGAAATTGAAATTACAAGGAAGCTTTTTATAAAAGAGGGTTATTTATTGATTCCACTTTCATGTATCTTACAAGACTTATATGAAAAGCATTAAGCTAGATATTGGGAACACTATTGAGATTTATAGCTTATACAAACAACACCATACCTTCTGTAATGTCAATTCCTCTCTTCTACACTTTTTTTGTAACATGTGAACTTTTATATATACTAGTTATTATTTTATTTTGTTTGTTATGTATTATTTTTCTGCCCTTGCTGGAATATAAGCTCCATAAACTCCAGTTTTTTATTTGTTCTTTGATATATCCTAAGCACATAAAAGAATGCCTAGCATATACTAAGCTCTTTATAAATATTTGTGGGGATAAATTAGATTACTATGATGCATTTCCTTCTCTGAAGGACTTGATAATGTAGTTGGAAATCCAAGATGGATTGTGAGGGAAATTTCAAATGGGCCAGTCAGAGTTATGTCTAGAAAAAAAAAAAAGAAAAGGGCCAACAATGTCAAACATAACCAGGGGATCAAAGAGGATGTAGAGTAAAATAAGTTTCTGGTTTTAGGATCTGATCATTGGGACAAGTTGAAAAGAGAAGCAGAAGCAAGTTGTGTTTTCATAATAGCAAGTATTATTGTTATAAATTTGGTAGACTTGGGACTTTAAAAGCAGAAGGAAAAAAAATCTAGTTCTGACAATGAAAGGATGAGTGTGAGATGGGTCATGTGAGAAACAGATGCAACACTTGTTCAGCTTAAGTCCTTAGAAAAAGAGTTTATGAAAATATGGAAATGTACACATACATCTACATTTACTTCAATATTATTTGTGTGAAATGAGCTGAGTGAAAATGGGTAGTGAGAGGGAATTGATATCACAAGGAAGCTTTTTATAGAATAAAGTCATTGATTCTGCTTTCATGTATTTTATAAGACATATGAAAAGCATTAAGCTAGATATTGGGAACAGTACATAGGGTTATCATGATCAAATTATGGTGATATTGAATGATGTATATATATGGGACAATTTTTAACTGTTGACAAGAATGGGCAAAGGTAGAGATTCATATTCTTCACCCAGGAGAAAGAGCATATTTGTACAGACAGCTATTAAGCGGGCTGACAATTCAGTGTTCTTCAGGCAGTGTACAGCAAAGAGAAAACTTTAAAAAAAAAAGAAATAAAAACTAATCAACAGCAATTTCAAAAATGGAGAAATTTCAATGCACTTTAAATTCACTTTCTTCTCCACAAAAGAAAGCAACTCTATACACTAGTGACTGCCAAGGTTTTAACATTCAGTAATATCCCACCAGTGCACACTGAAGAAAGTGGAAAGCAAATGCCATGCCAAGATTAGACATTTGCTGTTCTGTCTGCCTTTCCAACTCTCATCATACTCAGATACAAGGAAGTGAAACAACATAATTTTAAACTTAAAAGTAAATTTTCGTCTTGTGAAAATTGCGTATAAAATAAATTCTACGTCAGCATGCCCTTTTCTTTCAGGAAATAAAAAAAAAAAGTAAATAGGATTATCAGGATCAAATTGCCCCACAGCTTTGAGAAGTATTCAAATATTCAGTTATGCACTATCATTTGCAATTATGCATTCCTATTACTCTCCTGTATTTGTATGAAGTAATGCTAGATAAACAGATTCTCTGCAAAATAAACTCTACTTAAGAGATGTTGATTTTAGGACACACAAGCCAAAAATGCAAATAAAAGATGCCCCCTGGAGCTTAAACTGCCTCTCTAGGGCAAGAAAACATTCAGGGAAAGGGATCTAAACTAAAAGCATGCCCAGAAAATTGGGTCTATGTTTTTTCATGTTTGCAAAAACTTGAAACATTGACTTCTGCTATTTGAATGTTTTTAGAGAAAATGTCTAGTTCTAAAAACCCAAAAATTAATAATGAAATACAGGAAAGTATATATTTTAAATGTTTACTTAACTAATACTAGGTAGCCACGATTTATCTTTGCTTTGAAAGTGTTTGTTGCTTCAAAATGGCAGGATGATAATAATAGTAACTGCATTCTATTTCATGTTTAGTTCTCTCAGAATTATGGAACCATGACTAATTCTAAAATTTTTGGTGTGAGTTTATTGAAATGTAATTCTTAGGCCATATAATTTATCCATTTAAAATACTCAAGTCAATGTTTTTAGTATTAATTCAGTATTTAGTTTAGTATTGGAATTTAGTATGTTCATATTTATGCACCCATCAGCACAAACTTTCATCACTCAACACCAAACACCACCCTTCACAACCACCCCTCTCAACTGTAGATAATCACTAAGCTACTTTCTTCTTTGTAGATTTCCCTCTTTTGGACATTTCAAATAAATGAAATTATATAATATGTGCTCTTTTGTGACTGGTTTCTTTCTCATTCATCTTGTAGTATGTATACTTCATTCTCATGGTCAGACAGTATATTCTACCAATAAACACATTTGTTTATCCATTAATTAGTTAATGGGCGTTTGGGTTGCTTGTATCTTTTGAATTTTATGAGTTACGTTGTTATGAACATTAGTATACAAATTATTCTGTATGGACATATTTTTTAAACATATTTTATTGATTTTTTTACGGAAAGGAAGGAGAAGAATGGAGAGTTAGAAACATCGATGAGAGAGAAACATTGATCAGCCGCCTCCTGCACACCTCCTACTGGGCATGTGCCTATAACCAAGGTACATGCCCTTGACCAGAATTGAACCAGGGACCATTCAGTCCGCAGGCCAACGCTCCATCCACCGAGCCAAACAGGTTAGGGCCATATGTTTTGTTTTGTTTTGTTTTAAATCTTCACCAAAGGATATATACTGAAGTTTAGAGAAAGATAGAGGGAGAGGGAGAGAGATGAGAGAGAAATATCAATTGCTGCCTGCTCGGTTCCCAAGGATTGAACCTGCAATCGATTTGGTGTATGGGAAGATACTACAATGAACGGAAAACAAAAATATGTTTTTATTTCTCTTGGGTATATACCTATGAGTTGAATTGCTGGGACAGATGTCAACTCTACATTTACTAATAACATTTTGAGCAGTGCAAGACTTACAAAGTGCTTCCTTTTATATTCACACCAGCAGTGTTTGAGAGAGCCAATCTCTCTACATAACTTACTAATATTTCTTACTAAGTACAGTAATGATCTCCATCAAATTTATAAGTATTCAGCCATTAATTCTTGGAATACATGTTCTTCTGCTTCCTCTCCTCCCTCTCTGTTTGGCACTCCCATTACATATGTGTTGGTGCATTGAATGGTGATCCACATTTCTCTGAGGCTCTGTTTATTCTTGTTAATCCCCTTTCTCTCTGTTTTTCAATTTGCACAATCTCTATAAGTCCAAGTGAATAATTCTTTCTCCTGCCAGCTCAAATCTACTGAGGCCCTTTTTTTTTTTTTTTTAATTATGTACCTTTGAACTCCTGTATTTCCACATGGTTCTTTTTTTGTCTTCATTCATTTTTATCTCTTTATTGATAGTCTCTATTTGATGAGACTTTCATCATATCTTCCTGTAGTCTGTTAAACATAGTTACCTATAGAACTACGAAATATTTTTAATGGTTTCTTTGAAGTCTTTGTTAAATCTAATTTCTGATTGCTCTCACAGGCAATTTCTGTTGTTTGATTTTCTGCCCCGTGTTGGAATTTTCTGTTTCGTTGCATGCTTCATAAATATTTGTAGCAGATCTCAGTACTAGTCACCCTCCACCCAGGGCTGCTTATTATTGTTTCCTTGTTCGCTTACTTAGTGGCTGGCTGGATTGTTGCAGTGCAACCTATTTCCCCAGGAGCATGGAGCTCCTGGTGTTGTTTCTCAGGCATGTGGCCTTGAGCATGCTCAGTCACCCTGCAGTAGTTTTCCCAGGGTTCTCCTTGTCTCTTTCCCTGACCCCACCCAGAAAATAGTGCCATTAATTGCCGGTTGATTGTTCTGTTTTTAATAATTTTCTTGGATTTAATTTCTCCACAGAGTGATCCAATTAAAATCAGGATCAATTTTAGATTGGATAGTTTTAGATTTGAGATTTGTTCTGACCCCCAGAAGAACTCTAAACTGTCTTTTTTCCTGGTCCTCTTAGAGCTAGCTGACCTCTAGTTTAGTTTATATCTTCAATAAAACTGCCCGTTGCTATTCCCCACACCCTCCATTGCTTTTGAGAACATCCATAGGCTTACCCTCCTTACAATCTGTCTCTAATAAAGCTATTTCTTTTGCAGCCTGCCTCTCACCTGGGCAATATTTCTGAGCCATGGCTCTGGAGCTGGGGGCAGGGACAGGGGTGCACTGCTTTTGGAGTGCCACCTCTGCTTTAGAAGGGGTAGTCCCCTCAATCTCTGATCTTCCTTCTCAGCTTTCTTGATCTGACTTGGAACCTCCACTTTCTGAACCAGACAATGAGGGTGAATGGGGCTCCTGTACTCTGGGCAGGTCAAGTACAAGCTAGAGCTTCAATTCCACAAGTGGGAGCTCTACAGAAGGGAACCCCTGACTCTTTGCTGCCCCCATTAGGAATTTAGACTCTGTAGCATGTAACTGGGTGATAAAATGTGAACGGCTGATGCCCAAACCTGACTGAGCTGGGGGTGGATGAAGCCCTGTGTTCCTGGCTTCTGTCTGGGTTGGAGTCACCATCACACTAAGTCAGAAGCAAAGAGCGAGTGGGAAGACTGTGGTCCAATCCCACAGACTTTCCCTGTTCTTACAGAGTTTTAGTAGACTTCCTTGAATAAGTACTTCTTTACTTGTTGCATATACAGTTCATGGGACCATTTTCAGAGATTTTACTTATTAAATAATTTACCAATTTTTCTGGGGAGTGTCTCCTACATAGTTCCTCAGGTTGACATTCTGGAAAGGAAAACTTCAGCCTTTCTTTTTAGGAATGCAAATTATTTCAAACTTCAGTGTTTCAAAGTATTTGAGATTTCCCTTGATCTTTCCAAGGGCAAAAAGACTAATTTCTAATTTGGAGTGTTATTCATGATCACAGATGTGGCACATATCCAAAGTTATAAAGTAACCAAAAGAAAGAATAACTCTGAGATTGCTGGTCTAGTAATAATGGTAACAACTTTCACCAGCATGATGCCCAGCACAACGATTTAAATTTCTGAAACGGTTGTGATACATCCTGCTTTACAAATGAAAAAACACTGGAGATGCCGACTGGGCATCTCCCTCAGAGCTCTCCCTTGTCCTTCTCCTGTTCTCTCCTGCATTGCAGGGAAGGCCTGTAGGCTGCATTGCCCACACTCCATCTGGGTTCAGAATGGTATTAGGCCATGAGGCAATAGTGAGAATTGGAAAGACAGAGAAAAGAGAGTAGCCAGGCCATTTCCCCCCTCCTCCTCTGCCTCTCCATTCTCTCCTTCCATTTTCCACCACCTGCTGTATCTCCTACATAGTTCTCCTGCCATTGATGGAGCCCCTCTATTGCTACATTTTCCAAGAGGTCTAAAACCTGCACTCCGGAAGCACTAATCCTTCTCTCAGACCTTCTGGCCTTAGGTTTCAAGACACTTTCTGCTGCTTACCTTACTTTCCACTTTCTGGCCCCATCTCTCTCTCATCTTTCATGTGCCTAAATTAAACCCCATTATTATATATATTGATTTCAGACAGGAAGGAAGAGGGAGAGAGAGACAGAAACATCAATGATGAGAGAGAACCATTCATCGGCCGCCTCCTGCACACCTTCTACTGGGAATAGAGACCGAAACCCAATCATATGTCCTGACCATAAATCATACTGTGACCTCCTAGTTCATAGGTTGACACTCAACCACTGAGCCACACCAGCTGAGCAAAAAGCCCTTTGTTTAAAGGGTCAAGTGATTTCTGTTGTGGGTGTGATACCCATGAAACAGATGTTAAAACCAAAAATGAAACCTGAACCCAGAATATATGAATCTATTCACAACTGTTGCCACTCTATATCAGAGTAGCCTTCAGACTCAATTCAGTGTGGATCTCAGTTGGGAAGGGGGCATTCTGTTTAATGGAGAGAGACAAAAATAATCTAACAGTTTATAAAATCACAATTCTTAGAAATCTGTATGATATAAATGTAAGGATCTCATTGTTCTGTAATTATTCTGAGGAGATTACTAAATCTTCACATATGCTCTCTTTATTGTCAACTATAAATAGCAAATATTAGTAGAATGTGACATGTTTGACAGAATATTACTTTAAAGCGTCAAATTAAATATATTTAACCACCTTTGTCCCTGTGTAACCTTGGGTTTGTTTCAAATAGGTTGGCAAATTACTGTATTTAAAATTCATTATCATAATTCAGATATAGGTCACGAAACATAAGTCACAAAAAAATCCTACTTATAATCACAAAAGCCAATGTTCTCTTTTTATCTTGAAGTATATCTTAATAAGTACTAATAGTATGTTATGGAAGTTTAAAGTATCTATGAAAATTTACTTACTTAAAATGTACATTTTTACATATTTTGCTATATTAAGTTTAAAGGAATCTTGTCAAATTATATTTGCTAATTCTTCTTATCTGTTTGTATGTTGTGATTAACAAGTATTTGATAGAGGACTGTCAAGAAACAGCATAAAGGCAATGTGTACAATGTGTATATGTACACACACATATGCTTTCATTTAATTCATGAATATTATGTACTTTAAAAATGTAAGGCAGATGATTATATTAAGATAATTAGTTTTAATCTAATTTTACCTTTTTCTTAAATGAAGCATTGGTTTGGTTTTAAGAGTACAGTCACAAAGTAAACTAGTATGTGTTTTTGCCCATAAATTTGTCTTTTTATTTGCCTTATATAGTAGCATATAATTTATGTAATTTAAAGCTTGTTTTTCCTTCTCATTATTATTATCATCCAATCAATAAACCATATCAAGTGCCTACACACACACAAACTCTAGTTATCAGAAATATATTTCATTTAAAAAGCTCATTAATGTCCTTTTCCAGCTAACAAAATCAAATTAAAATCTATACTGATGAAATAGAGACAACTGATATAATACATATCCCTCAAACACATAAGTACATGCACACTCACACACTCACTCATTCACACTAGACGTAAGCAAACATGATGACAAAAGTCCTAGAATTTGTAATCAAATTTGTATGCTTAGTATCCCGGAAAAGCAGGTTAAATAACCAATGACTGCTTATTATAGATATCCTGATTTAAATAGCTACAATAAAACCATCTGTGCATATCCACAGATGCACAGCTTGGCAGCAAACACAGCAGTTTGCAGAAGGTCATATGCTAAGTTTGGACATCAAGGCATTTCCTTTGCACTAAAATTTCCACGTAAGATTATGGAAAACACAGTTATAAATGCAATGCACTTGTATAGTTGGGGATATTTTTGCATTTCACACATTTGAAATTGATTGAAGTTTAAGGATGCTGTTATGTGCTTTCTAACCCCATTCTGAAAACATCATGGCACGTCATTTCAGAGTAATCTATACTAATAAAAGGGTAATATGCTAGTTAGACCATCTTCTATAATAATAATAAAAGGGTAATATGCTAATTAGACCAGACAGCCAAACGATCTACTGGATGAAGCCAGGGCTGTGAGGGCCCAGGCAAGCCTCTGTGCCTGTGAGGGCCCACCCCATTGCATGAATTTTGTGCATCAAGCCTTTGGTTACTTCATAAGAGAGTTCTATAAAGTCAAGTCAGCTTCTTAAACTGATAATTCAAGCTTGTACCTAGACTAATTTTATGATTAGGTTTAATTTTTCTTGTTTTTGAAAATCTAATATTTCCCCAATACATATACATTTATGAGTATAAATAAATTAAAAAAAAATGGCCCAGCTGAAGTGGCTCAGTGGTTGACTGTTGACCTATGAAACAGGAAGTCATGATTCAATTCCAGGTCAGAGCATGCCTGGGTTGAGGGCTCAGTCCCCACTGTGGGGCTTGCAGGAGGCAGCCGACCAATAATTATTTCATCATTGATGTTTCTACCTGTCTCTCTCACTCCCTTCCTCTCTGAAATCAATAGAATTATATTTTTAAAAACACAGCAAACTACACAACTTAAGAAAAATAAAGAAAAAAATGTACTATGTAGTGGTGCTCAAACAAGGATGACTTTATCCCCAGGGGACATTTGATAATGTCTGGATCCATTTTTCGCTCTCCCACCAGAGGGAGAGGTTGGTACAGGCATCTAGCACTGACAGGTCAGGTGGGCTGCTGATCTTTATACAATGCACAGGACAGTCCTCTTGCTATCCAGCCAAAAATATCCATAATTCTGAGGTGAAAATCCTGTGATGGTCAGTTTTGTGTCATATGTGTAAGAACAATGAGGTCAAAAGCAGAAGGGAGATGTCAGAGTAAAGAGTCAATGAACCTGGAAGATGACTGCTAGAAATTATTTAATTTGAAGAAGTGATACAAAAAATATGGACTAATAATAATAATAGCACCTCACTGGCATGTGAGACAGTGTGATATCTCATAAGCATATAATTGGAGTCCGATATGTAGAGAATAGGTCAGAAAACATAATTGAAAGATCATAGTGGTCAAATATTTTGCAAATTTGATGATGGTGATACACATTAACCTAAAAATTCAAGAAGTGCAGTGAATTTTATGAGGTTTAAAAACAAAGAGATACTAGAAACAGTATAGTCAAACCTTTAAAAGTAAAGATAAAGAGAAAAATCTTGAACAGGGAAAATCTATAAACTGTAGAGGCCAGAAGATGAAAGGAAATGACTTCTTTAAAAAATAAATAAACTTGCTCCAAATTCTGTATACAGCAAAAATATAATTTAAAAATACATATGAAATTAAGATATTTCATAATTTATTTACTAAGAGAATTTATTGCTAGCAAACTGCCCTACCATCTCTATATATAAAAGCCTAAGCGACTGTCTGACCATTTGACTACTGTATTTTTCTGGCGTATGAGATGACTGGGCATATAAGATGACCCTCAACTTTTCAGAAGATTTTCCTGGGTTAAAAAGTCCAGATGGAGACCGTATGTGGCACAAAAATGAGCTGACCGGAGATGCTTGCGGTCTCCACACAGCTCCATTGAAATGAATGGAGTGCGGCCGTTTTTGAGCTCCCCCCCACCATATGCAGCGACTGCAGATTGTCCAGTTCGGCTCAGAAGTTTCAGCACCTGCCCTATAAGACGACACACGGCGTATATAGCATATATAAAAAGTCAGCTTATACACCGGAAAATACGGTATTTGACCAGTAGCTATGAAATGCAATGATCACCAGGGGGCAGATGCTCAACGCAGGAGCTGCTGAGCTGTGATGACTTGCAGCTGTGGTTCTTGGGTGATGCACCTGGAACCAGAGAGGAGGAAGCCTGATTCCAGGGTGCATCACCCAAGAACCACCCTCTTGCAATCTGGGACCCCTCAGGGGATGTTGAAGAGTCGATTTTGGCCCGATCCCCACAGGCCAGGGTGAGGAACCCCATGAATCCATGCACCAAGCCTATAGTAAATAAATAAAGAACTTAATGAAGTTTAGTGTAAATTACACAAAAATACCTAAAGAAAAGCTAGATCTCAAAGGAGTTAACACCAACCATGGAAAATAAGTGGTAAATAATGCAAGGCTACCTTTTTCCTTCTAACTAATGTAAAAAGATTGCTGTTTACTAGTAAAAAAGAAAATAATGTCATTGTAATTGGAGTTTATATTGTTTGTAGAACTGAAATAGATAACATTAATATCCAATGTTTGTGGTATGATGCATGTAATCATACTTTTGTAAGGCTCATATATTTTAAAACTGACTATGAAGTAATATAACTTTACACTTGGATAAATAGAAGATGCACTTCATAATTTCTAGAGCAACTAATAAAATATAATAAAAATGCATTGACTAAAATTCTATATAGAGAATACAGTTCATCTAAAATATTAGAATGAAAATTAAAAATATTAGACTAATCCAAAGGAAAAAAAGCACGCCAAAGTAACAAAGATGAGATGAGAGAAAAGCACACAAAAAGCAAAATAAGAATTTAGACTTAAATACAAGAGATCAGAAACTGTGTTAAGTGTAATGAAGTTAACATTTTGATTAAAAGGCATAGATTATCACATATAATAAAAATAAATAAGACCATAGAATATTGAAAATAGATGCACTTTAAATATAAAGACACATAAGGTGAAGGTAAAGTGTAGGAAATTATTTATTATGCCTATAATAACCATAATATAGCAAGTGCAGCAATAGTGATATCAGAAATTAGATGTCAAGATAAGAAATATCACAGATAAAAAGAGGATTTTATCTTAATAAAGGTTTTGATTCAACAGCAACACATAAAATCCAAAATTTGTTAGATTTGCATCTAAGAACAGAACTTCAAAGTAAATTAAGAAAAATTGATGGCATTAAAGGTATGTAGTTAGTTATCAACACATTGTAAACAAACAGGTAGCAATGATAGAGGCTCAGTGAATACACGTCACTTTTATTATTGTAAAGGTAAGCAGAGAGAAAGATAATCAAGGCAGGCCAATCTCAAAACCAACATATTTCTACCTAGAGTTTTAATTCAATGAATCCATATGTTTACTCAGAAAATTAATCCAATTCATTTTACTTGGATCATGTTAAGGACATAAACAACATAAAATGAATTGGCATTCTCTGAACACACAGTGAATGATAGAGGGTAGAAAAATTTGTTCAAGCTGGCGGTAACCAAAAGCCAGCTTGACATTAACCAATTTGCTATGGATAAATAATACTCTTTATGATACACATAGAGATCATAGTTAAATGAATTAGAGTGGCCACACAGACTTAAAGCAGAACAATCTGTGTCTTGCTATATTTTAAGTCTCAATAATTCTTTGTTTTCAACATTAATTTATACAACACAAAAATATTCTGTTTTTTATCTATTTTTACAAGGCTAAAAACAAGGTGTATCCCAGTGTCTTCCAAATATTTTTGGACCATGCCCCACAGTAATACACACACACACACACACACAGTCACAAATACAGAAAACGGAAAATTTAAAAATGTGTCATAAAATAATATACCCCCTTACAGTGCACAAAGATAATCTGCTATATCATGCTCTATCTCATAAAATTCTATTCTACTCTATTTAATTATATCAATTAATACTGGGCTTAGACCATTAATTGATTTTATGATAAACTAATGAGTCCAAAATTTTGAAACTAAACAGATTATAATGAGCATATTTGGTTAGATTAAGCCACCAAAATATAATAAGTGAAGTGTCTCCAATCATTTCACTAAAATAAACTACATAGACAATTGTGCATAGAAGTATTTAACTAGATTCTAGTTAATTAGAAAAGAAATCAATAACCAGATTCTTATACTGTTCATCTGTGGGGTAATCATGATTTGTAGTGTGCTACTCAATATCTGTTACCCTTTTTCCTTCTCAATTAAATGAGTTGTATATATAAAGAGAGTTTCATCAATGAGCCTTGATAAGTCAATATATAATGAGTGTAAAAGGAAAGAAAATTAGAAGTATTGATGAAAGTATTAGGAGTACAATAAGATCAAGAGAAGAAAACCATACAGAAGAATACAAAGCAGAAAAGAAAAATAAGGCATATACATAACATGTACATACATTTATGTACATATATATGTATACACACACATATATGTATATGTGTGTGTGTGTGTATATGTGTGTGTGTGTGTATATATATATATATATATATACACACACAAGTTACTTAACAAACCAATAAAGGATAAAAAGAAAAGATATGCTACTGCTGTAAAATGAACATGTCAAAATCAAGACATGTTCCGCAGAACTTAATAATAATGATAGTAAATATCTACTGAGCTCTTCTTAGGCGCTTTTCTAGCTGCTTAACATATGACAATTCATTTATAGTCTCATAACAACCTTAGGCAGCTGCAGTTTTATCCCTGTTTCATAGAGGTGAAACCCTAGCTAAGGCTTTCAAATCATACAGCCAAGAAATCTTAGAGCCAGAGTGTGAGCACATATTATCTAGCCCCAAAGCCCACAGTCTTAACTATTACCCCATACTCATATGGTTACTAGATTGAGAGCTAGACAAAATTATGTTCATATTGAAAATAAAGAGCTTTTTAGAATCACGCAATCCAGTAAATGGCAGAGCCTCAACAGTATGGTCTTTAAAACATTATATGGAAACATTTTCAAATGGAGAGAGTTAAGGATTAGAGTAGGGAAAAAAGGGCCCAGATTTGCTGGAGCATCTTTGTATATATTGGATTTCATAATGAAATAACTGGGACATTTCAGTCCCAGTAAGAGTTGTACTAGGTACAATAAAGATACGTGGGCATAGTTGTGGTAGTAAGTATTTATACATATTAACAGAGAAGAATGGTTATGGGAGATAGTAGAAGCCCTCTAAATTTATAACTCCATACCAAAGACCAAGACAAATTATTGATATATTTCAGAGTTAGTAAAGAAAATGAATAAAATAAAAAATAATGAAAAGGTGAATTTATATTATGTCTAAGGTATTTTGGAGAAATTAAAAAATAATTTAAAAATCAACAAAATGTGTAAGTTATAAAAGAACATCTTACTATAATAAAAAACAATTGAGTAGGGAGACCTGAAAAAAAAAAACACAACTAAAGTATTTGCAAATTTATGACTAAGAAAGTGTTGCTAAGCTTAATCAACAAAATGCTCATAAAAATCAATATGAAATACACAAATACTAATAGGAAAATAGACTCCACAAAGAAACTAGAGAAAATGGTACTTTATGAGCAAACACAATGTCCTTTATTTTTGCATGGCCATCTATACTAGTAAAAGGGTAATATGCTAATTAGACCTGGATACTTTCCAGGCAAAGTCATGGTGGCAGGGCCAAGGCAGAGGCGGTTAGGGGTGTTCAGGCTAGGAGGGGAGGGCAATTGGGGGCAACCAGGCCAGCAATGGGGAGCAGTTGGAGGCAAGCAGGTTGGCAGTGGGGGGCAGTTGGAGACAACCAGGCTGGCGGGAGGGCAGTTGGGGGCAATCAGGCCAGCGGGGCGGGGGGAGCAGTTGGGGGAGAGCAGGCCAGCAAGGGGGGGGGCAGTTGGGGATGAGAAGGCCAGCAGGCAGAGTGGCTAGGGGCAATCAGGCAGGCAGGCAGGTAAGCAGTTAGGAGCCAGTGTCCCGGATTGCGAGAGGGATGTCCAACTGTCAGTTTAGGACGGATCCCACAGGGATCAAGTCTAAACCATCAGACAGACAAACCCCTGAAGGGTCCCAGATTGGAGAGGGTGCAGGCTGGGCTGAGAGACACCACCCTTCCAGTGCCTGAATTTTGTGCACCGGGCCACTAGTAGGTTATAAAAGAATGGAATCCATGATGTGGCTTCAAAGTGATTGAAAGTTTGGACTTTGAAATCTGACAGATCTGGATTTGAATCCAGATTCACTGAAACTAATAGAAGCTGTCTAGTTAACTTTACAATCTCCTTCAGAAACATGGCTTCTTACAACATTGACCTCACTTACTTAATTGTATATGGTTTCTATCTCTTAAGGAAATTTTCTGTTGCAATTTCTGCAGTTCTTACATTACTTTTTATCCTTGTAAGCTTGGCTCATGTATGTTTTTTAGCAAGTACCTTACATTCCCTCCTATCCTTTTATCTGTTATTTTGTCAATCTTTTCCTGACCTACACTTATACCATGAATATTATTTAATGCAGGAATGATAGAAAATTAGCATAATTAATACATATCAAAAGATAATATAGAGCATAAAAGGGAGAGTCAATATTGGAAATTTCTGGAGGTAGTTTTTTTTTTTTTT
>PVJC01032851.1:0-19675 GCA_004026665.1 Murina feae
TATTCACAGATTCAGCATTTTGGAAATTAAAATTGACACCTGGGTTGTTTTCTTTCTTTCTGGTCAATCCTGGACATAATATTTTCTTCTCAGGTCTATAAAATGACTAAAAATTCTGTCTATATTCTTTACTTCTTGGCCACAGTTTAAAAAATGGAAAATTGCTCAAGGGTACAGGTAGAGATGAATCTCAGATCTCTCTTGTACTTGGTTTTTGACTGGGATATTGTTTCTTCAAGTTCTTACTCCATTAACATATCTCTGATGCCTTCAAACAGGTTTTTTTTTTTTTAGCTAGCTATTGTAATTGTTCTTTTTGGAAAGATTGTTCTGAGTATGTCAGGGTTAGAAGCAGAAGACATCTTCCTTTGTTTTAAATACACATGTACTTTTAAAATTTCTGGTTATAACAAGTTTCCTTTTTTATAATTATCTCTATTAGACATACATAATTTATTTCAGTGTATGTTACCAAGTAGGGATTTAACTTCTTTTGTCAAACAATTAATCAAGAATGTAATATTATTTATTTTAATCAGTTTTAATTAATAATATAAAATGCCACTTTTACTACATTTTACAATATATGTTTTTAATTTGTTGTGTTTTTGAATATTTTATTATGTTCAGTTGAACTGTTCTTATTTTCTTTCTTGGTCATCATATCTTTTTTGACATCAAAATATGACAATATAAAAGCAGACATGACCCAATTTCATTGCTTTTATTCATAATGTTTATTTTAGATATACTTGATTTTAATAAGAGATGAAGTGTGGAATAATTTATCTTCCAAAATTATTTTATTAGAATATCCTGTTAGCCTTTGCTTTAATTGTAAGTGTACAGTAGTTTTTGCATGTTTTATTTAAGCTAGTCATCTAAGTGGGTGGAATGCTGCATGAGGCAATAACCGTACCATTTTTAAACATCCTGGTGTATCCAGTGCCTCACACAGTACCTGGTAGACAGTTGCTACTCATTATCTTTTATTTGAAAGCATCAATGAATTCATAACTTATTCTAAAAATTAGTTTCTTTCCATATTAATTCTTTCATGTATAAGTATTTCCCTCTCCATCTAAACTTATATGATGACCCCTTTATAAATCAATGTAAACTAATGAACTGTACCTTTCAAACTTTAATACACATACAAACTATATAGGAATCTTCTGAGTATGCAGATTCTGATTCAATAGGAGTGGGGTTGGACCTGAGATTGTGAATTTTTTTATCATTGTTGATATTGCTGGTCCCTGTATCATACTTTAAGTAGAACGGTCTAGAATCTTAGATGGGACTTCATGTGTAAATTTATATTTTAACTAAATTAAGGTCTTATGCTTACTGGTGAAGATGTCTTCTCACTAATATATTAGCAGTGATAATTTTTTAAAAATTAAGCAGCTGGAATTTGTATTCATTAAATGTATGTACTATAATAGAAATCTATTTGAGGAAAAATGGCATAGAAGGTGAGTGTGCACAATATTGGGAGGGAGCAAAATACAAGATAGGCTAGGAGAGGCAGTGACAGGCCAGCTTATCCTAATAAGCTTTACTTTAATCTAAGAGCAATGGAAAGACATCAAAGAATTCTAAGCAAGAAAGTGACATGAACAGACTTACATGTTGAAAAGAATCCTCTATCTGATTAGGGCAGAAAAGAGATTAGAGGTCGGCAAAAGTAGACAACTGGCTAACAATTTTAAATTCAAGTGTGAGTATACACTGAGTGGCCAGATTATTATGCCCACCTGACTTTTGTAGGCAAATTAGCCGAACACTGCATCATATGGGATATGGAAGCCGAAGGCCTATTCGAACACCTTTGCTGTCTGCAGTTACCAAGATAAATCATCTGCAATTTGCACAGGAACACAAGGATTGGACAGTCTAGCATTGGAAAAAAGTGAATCACATTTCCAGTTGCATCATGCAGATGGCAGAGTGAAAATTTGGTGGAAACAGCATGAAAGCATGCACCCCACAGGCATGAGTACAGCCCTTCAGCTGGTGGGGGCAGTGTTATGGTTTGGGGCATGTTTTCCTGGCATGATTTAGGTCCTTTAATTCATGTGGAACAACATCTAAATAGCACAACATACCTAAGTATTATTGCTGATCAAGTTCATCCTATCATGTTGATGGCGTATCCCAATTGATAAGGCTTCCAACAAGACAATGCACTATGCCACAGTGCTCGTATTGTGCAGGAGTGCTTTCAAGAACGCGAGGGAGACTTTACCTTGCTTAGGAGGCCCCCACAATCAACAGATCTCAATCCAATTGAGCATTTGTGGGACGAAGTTAAAAGAGCCATCAGGCAGCTGGTTCCACAACCATCAAATCTCACAGAACTGGACAGTGCTATTCATCAGGCATGGTGTCAGATTCCTCGCATCACCTTTCCACATCTCGTGGAGTCAATGCCAAGAAGATCGCTGCAGTATTGAAGGCAAAAGGTGGCCCAACAAAGTACTGATGGGGTTGTCATAATAATCTGGCCATTCAGTGTAGTTTATTCTAATACCTTTAAGCACATTAATAAGATCCTGTCATCAAATGGGACCTGGGTAACTCATGACCAAGCATCTCTACAACACAGAAATCAGTGACATATGGCCAATTTCCAGTAGAGCTGGAAATAAATGAAAAACATTTTTTTTTAATTTGAGTAAATTCAAAACCCCAAAAAATGTCATATAATTTTCTTTTGGAAATACCTCCACAAAGTACTATTTAAGACCTACAAAATATACCCATTCTTGATAATTTTCCCAAATTTATCTTTCACCCTTGAAGGCGTAAAGCATTCTATTGAGTTTTACTAAGAATCCTAAAATACAGTCAAATGTATTTTATTTGTGCTCATTTTCTTTACAAGAGACTCAACAATTGCCATATTTTCCAGGAGCTATAGAGATCAGAGTCAGAGATAAATGAATTTCCCCACCAGTACTCTTGCTTTATAATTCCTCATGTCAATTGAAAACTGCAAGATATCAAAGACCATAAGACTGGACTTCTTTTACATTGTAACATTCTGAAAGACTGCTTATCTATAGATAAAAAATTTAGCCATTGGCAAAGTGAGTTAAAGAACCATCTAAGAGGTGAGATTTGTGAGATCAGTGAAGCTCAAATCTTAGGAGCAGTGTATGTCACAGAAGAACCAGGATGCTTCAGGACTACAGCAATTAAGAAAATGGGGCTGCCCTCAGAGAGACATTGTGACATTGAAAAAACTGCCATTGAAATAACGAGTCAACCATAACGCCATCTGAGTGAAAGCAGACCTATGTGGGGAAAATAATTTTAATTCTCTCACTTCTTACAGTTACCTTCACAAGCATAGTAGCAAGTGAAAAAAAAGTCTAAAATAAATGCACCTGATTAACATGTCCATCCTTTGGATGTATAACCTCAGAAAAAGAAAAAACAAACCAGAAGAAAAATAATGTTAAAGTTTATCAGTTTAAACAATCATGGGCGGCTCTGTCTTATTCTTTACATTTTAATTGTCCAATGTCCCTGGGCAGCCAGTTGAGTTTTAGATTAGTTTTTAGGCATACATCTCCTTAAATCTATAAGTTCATTTTCTCACCAATGAGTTTTACAATTGATGCATTTTTGATGCTCCACTCTCCACCTGCTGGTCGCTTATTGATGCTGGCAGGATGGCCATCCTATCTAGTGCTTGACTTTCATTATTGTCGCTTTTTGAATATTACCTTGACCTCCATAGCCAGCTACTCTACTTTTTAGCTTCTTGATAATTCATACAAGATGTCAAACTATTTTTTAAAAACTCAGAACCTTTCCTTTGAGGATTTCTACAAACATCCATCACTTGCAGCTCACCAAGTATCTATTAAGAAACAATACCAAGTATATTTTAAATGTCCTAGGGAAAGGACTCTTAAATCAATTTTTGTTGATACTCTAGCACCATAGTAGGAACTATAAAAGGGACATAATAAAGCTCCTATCTCTGAGTGGTTTAAAATTTTATTTGAGAAATAAGCTTGCATACACAAAATACTTGGTGAACAATAGAGTACACAATTTAACAATATGTCAAAACATATGGGACACATAGTGTGAGAAATCTTCTTTAGTCTCTCAATGACCCTGTTGCTGTTACGGGTATTAAATAATTATACCAATTGGCACACTGGTTTTTGGAAAAAAAAACACAGGTGATATAAACTAATACCTGTAGCCAACATAGATACAGCAAAGAGATAAGCATTAAAAATAAATACTGCTAATACACTTTGAGATCATGATTTCAGTCCTTTTGTGTGAATACCCAGGAGTGAGATTGCTGGGCCTTACTGTAGTTGTATTTTTAACTTTTTCAGGAACTATTATACTGTTTTTCATAAGGACTGAACCAATTTGCAATCTCACCAATAGTACATAAGAGTTCCAATTTCTCCACATCTTCTCCAACACTTACTGTCTTTTGTTTTTCAGATAATAACCATCCTGACAGGTGTGAGGTGATATATTATTTTTGTTTTGGTTGCATTGACCTCATGATTAGTGACATTCAGCATTTTTCCATATACTTGTTGACCATTTATATCTTCTTTGGAGAAATGGCAGCACTAATCATAATAACCAATATGTAGAAACAATTGGAATGTCCATGAACAAATGAATAAAGAAAAGTTGGTATGCACTGGAGATATCTAAAATAGTCAAACTCATAAAAGCAGAGAGTAGAATAGTAGTTTCCGGGGGGGAGGAGGAGAGGGAAATGGGGAGTCACTAATCGATATGCATAAAGTTTCAGGTAAGCAAGATGAATAAGTTACAGAGATCTGTTGTATAACATTGGACCTATGTATGGTCAACAATAATACATTATATGCTTAACATTTTTTTGAGAGTTGATCTCATGTTAAGTGTTCTTTCCACAATAAAACAAACTTTTGAGTAAAAAAGATTAAAAATGAATTCTGGTAGGAACACAGTTTAGGTAATCCAAATGCAAGTTTCCTCTGTGCTTCTGCTGTGTCCTATTTAGCCTGGAGACCATCTGTGGGATGTGAGCCCCTAAGCCCTATGTACCCTAGAATAATGAGCATTCAGTATAGAATGCTCAGAACATTTTTAGTGCTGGAATTGCTTCCTATAAAGAGACTTTAATTTATGAGTGGAATTTTGATTCTCTTTTCTTTCCACCAATAGAATACTAAATTGAGGCAGATAAATGTGTAAAGCATTAGCTATGCGATGACTCTTATTTCTTCATAACATTTTATACACACCATGTCAAAGCATGCAAACATATATTATGAGCATTTATCTCCAAACATAACCTAAAACTTATCATTTCTGGAATATGTAATGGAATTACACTCTTTTGAGAGAAAAAGGTTTAGGGAGTGATAACTGAATGCATGGCACTTTGGGAACCCAGGCCAGTGAATGCTGTTGATTAATCTGGCCAAGCTCAGAGGTGAAATGTACATCTTGTTTCCTCAGTCAGCCTCCAGGTAAGGAAGAAATAGATATTCAGGCACAGAATTTTCAAAATGTCTCTTTGTTCTTATGGAGTTGAGTTAGCCAAGCAATGACCAAAAGAATGGTCATAGTGAGTAAATTCATTACACAGCACAATGGTAATGAAGAAAGTCGGAACCTTGACAAAATGTTTGTGAAATGAGTTAACAGAGTATTTAGAGACTTGGTGTGAGACTCACCATGTTGAAATGAATATGAGGTTATTTGCATTTTTATTTTAATAAGAATAGAAGATATCTGGATATAGTTTATTTGTGATATTTCTACTCCATGTAATTTCCTTTACTAGTTCCCACATTGTTCTCTGATATTATTGTAAATCTAACAGTGCCACAGAAAAGCAGTAAGTCTAGAAGAAATTAAATTATTAGGAACAAAAAAATAAGGATATTATTTAGTTCAAAATGTAAAAACATTTAAAAAGCTATCAGGAAGAGGTTAAAGTAGAATTCCTAGAGAGAAAGATTTTATAGGAATATAGAGAAGAAATAATAAGTCAGTAAAAAAATTCCCCATCACCAGAATGGGCAACTCTGTGTAACAATGTGCTCTTTTCAGCAGGAGTGTTCCATCTGAGGTTAAAATAATGGAAGATGAAGAAAGATTGTATTACAGGATCTCTGTGGTTCCTTCCAAATTCTAGATGCCAAGATGAAAATAATTTTTGCTCATGACAGCGAATGATTTATGGAGCCTAATATAACTGATAATTTACTAACTAGAGTTTGAGAAATAGAGTTCCTTTGTGAGCTATTCATCTGAACTAAAGTCTCCTGCATTAGAATCTGAGAGTACTGAGCTGGGAAGTTAGGACATTTTGGTTTGGACTCTGGCTTGGATGACTTTATAACCTGCATTGAACTTCTGATGGTCTTAAGATCTTGGTTATAGCCCCACCGATGTGGCTAAGTGGTTAAGCATTGACCCATGAACCAGGAGGTCATGGTTCAATTCCCAGTCAGGGCAAATGCCCAGGTTGTGGGCTCTTTCCCCATTGTGGGATGTGCAGGAGGCAGCCGATCAATGATTCTCTGTCATCATTGATGTTTCTATCTTCCCTCTCCCTTTCTCTCTGAAATCAATTATATATATATATATATATATATATATATATATAAAATCTTGCTATAAAATGTTACACTCTTTATCACTAGGTGTCCTTCAGTTTTAAATTTCACAATTTCCATGAATGTGCAACAGTTATACTCTTGGATCCTATTACTCAATGAAACCACCTGTATCAATTACCCAAATTAATATTATATATATTATTATTATAATATATTTTATATATATATATAAAATGTATCCTTACTGTGATTTTTAATCAAGGAAAATAAATATTAAATTTATATATATCTTCAGAAAGACTAATGATGTATCCTAAGTTATAGATTGGCCTCTTAAGCTGTTATTAATATCAGATTTTAAAATTATGACTACTTAATACTTAATGAATTTTTCAGCCATAGAAATTTAATATGCAAGGGTAAATTCATACTTAAATACAGAACAAATGTGCATAGAAAACCCCCCCACAAAAAATGGATGTTAATTTCTGTTTGTGTAATTTCATATAAAATCTTAATATTTCAGGCTAAAAGACAGTTTTTTCTAGTTAAAGATATAGTGGCTACAGTTATAAAAGAATAATTAACAGCATTACATGCATTTTCAAAAAATGCTTTATTGGTAACATTTCTTTGAAGATAAAACTGATTATCTGATTTTATTAATAGAAGAGATGTTTTATATTCTATTTTACAGATAGGGGAAACCAGATTTCAAAGAAGTTAGATAATTTTCTTAAGAGAGATCAAACACAATAAGACCTGAAAACAGATTACTAATATATTTGGCAACTGTAAAATCGGCGATCAGAGTCACTAATTCCAAATTCATTGTCTCAGCAGGTTGAAAGAGCTTGTCTTCCTTTTATACATTTAATTTGACATTCTTAACATAATTCCTTTTAGCATTTAATTACACATTGAAGATGAAAGCTCAGCTCGACTTCAGAGTGATCGTTCCTTATCTAGCAAAGTAATTTGTCATTTGAGAATTATATTTTAAATTAAAATCAAATTAAATTAAAGTTAAAAAAACTGAACTCCCTTTTGTTTAAAAAAATAAACTTTTAACTACTTTATGGCAGTAAATATTCAAAATTTAATTGTTTTATGTTCATAAATCTTTACAAAAGGAGTCTTTTAGACAGAGTGCATATTGTAATGAAGTTAATTAGTGTGGTGTTGAATGGCACACTATACCAGGCACTCTAGCAATCTATGGGACTGCTTCAAGACAGACATTTAAGCTCACATATTTACTTCTGTCCACAGAAGAAATCCTTTTAAAGCCCAGATGAGCACAAAGTAGACAAAATTATATTCCAGTGCTGAAAAAAAAGAGAGAAAAATAATATCTATTCTCCGGAAGCTTTGAGGTCTTTCTGGAGACTGCAACACACAAAGGATTGGAGTTAAAGGAATAAAGACTACCTTTACAGTCAAAATAGTTAAAGGATGGATCCTTTGAGGATGTAAGCACCTAAGATTCCCTCAATAATTAAGCCCAAATTTGGAAAACAGCAGTCTGAAGATCTGAGGAAAAATGTATATATTCATAAATTGCTGGTAGGAGGGCAAACTAGTACATTTTGATGGGCATTTTGGTAATACTAGCTATATCAAAAGCTTGATAATTTGCAAAACTTTTGACTAAATTATTTGACCAATGTACAATAAAGGATGCTCATTGTGTCATGCTTTATACTGTTGTAAATGATTAGGAAAAAAAAATCTACATTTTCACAAATAGAATATCAATTAGTTAAATTAGTATAACAAACTATGCCACTATAGGATAGATCTAGTTGTGTAAATATGAAGAGCAAATGATATTGAGTGACTGTCTAATAGGTTCAATCTTGTGTGTATCTGAGGCCCCTACATCTATTGAAATTGAGTCATTTGAATAGTATACAGTGAGGTAAAAATGCAGATTATAATATCATTTATAGCGCAATCTCAAATTTATATAAATATATATTAATTGCCTCATAGGATGACAGCAAAATATGAAGACTACTTATCTGTAGTTTATAGGATTTATGAGAAATTTTCTTTCCTATTAATTAGCAATAATTTCTAATTTTTTTCTAAACTAATACATAAAAACAAATAGTCTTTTTAATGAGTAAAAACAAAGTTTTTTTTAAATTACGTTAGCTGTGAATTTTAAAGTAAGATACTGTGCAGCATTCAAGAGACAGAATTTAGTATATTACTGAGCCGTTTGTGCACTCCTTGATCCCGAAAACTAGAACATGCTGTTCCATAACCAAATCCAGGAGGGAAAAGGCACTGTCTCATCCGAATGATGCAAACATATTTAGCCTAACAAGAAACTGGCTCATCTGGGGCGTTTATAGCACACAAGGACAGAAAGGAGTTCGCATAATTTCCACATGCTCCTTTTATAGTGTTTATCTTTTATCGGGTTATTTGGAACAGTTGCTAGCCACCTGTCAATAATGTGGCCTTTTATAGACTCGGCCTTATATTGTTCTCATGCCCTTGACGTATAAAACACAATATTAGAAGAAGTCAGGGTCGAATATGTAGAGCAAAACACTAGTTTTAAATTTAAAAGGCCATCTTTTGTAGACTGAAATAAAGAGAGTTTAGAATGATATGAAGAGAATAGGCATGTTGTAAAAACCCTCTTTAGCTGTAGTGAAAAATTTTTATCAACATTTTTGGAAAGTTAGTTAAGAATTATATTTAAAGCACCAGCCTATGGAAAAAATAAGCCAAGTAGCACTCATTTAAAGTTGGTAAAGCAATTTTGCATACTCTTGTATCAGTTCCAGCTGAAAATATTTTTATTGTGAGCCTACCAATTACGTAAATATTTGGGTATCTAAAAGTTGCTTCAATTTTATTTAGTGGACTAAGACATCCAGCATTTTTTTCTTGGTTTACATAATATCTGTCAGGCTAAATGTTCTACCAATATGTTTTTGACCTACATCCTAGAAGTATTTTTTCATGATTTTAAAAGAATACAATCCTACCTATCTTCATGCAGGAATAAATTTCCTCTTACAAAGGGACATTATCCAAGGCCTTGAGTAAAAAGGGGCCTATCTTTTGTTTTGTGCAGTTGGAGTCCAAGTTCCCTTTATGTTACAGTGAACAAGAACAATAAATGAAGCAAGTGTTAAACCAACGGGAATTCTTTCTGTTCTTATTATAAAGCAAACATCTCTGTGCGCACACGTACGTGAACACACACACACACCACCTTTCCAACTCCTTCCCTTTCCACTCTTAGTAATAGGAGGCAGAGAGCTACAATTTACCATTATGCAGAGATAGAGGAGTTCAATATCACAGCCCCATATTGTACCTGGGAGAGGATTTCTTTGTGTTTTCCTTGATAGAGTTTGCATATTGTGCTTTCAGTTTGCCCTTTGAAACATTTGTTCTCCATGACACGTGGTAGCTAATTGGGCTAACAATTCTTAGCTGTCAAGAGCAATTTTAGATGTGGTCTCCTTTATGTTCAATGTGTGATTATTTTAAAACTGCTGGAGGAAAGAAGGAGACAGCCCTTCATCGGGTCTACCATGGTGAAGATCTGATTTTTCAACAGGGTCTGTTAATTGGACATGTGTAATACCCAAGGTGCAATGAAAAGATAAGACAGTAGTTAAAGCCTGCAAAGTGAATGAGTTCTTTTCCAGGTTCACTTGTGATTATTTTGCCACCTCTACTTTGTGCCCTCATATTTTATCTTCCTTCAGCCTAGAGGGTGTTTTTATAGATCTCTGTGGAATTTTCTCAGGATTGCCTGTCTTCTGGTTTTCAATGTAAATATACTTGGAATAAAATAAGCCCAACATGGTTACCTATGCATAGATGGTAAATAAAAATTTGTGATGATATTTTTGGAATGAAAATTGAATTGTATTTAGAATGTATGCTTTTTCTAGTTATCTAAGTAAACCATAGATATGCTTACACATTATCAATGTATGAAATACTGTAGAAGTTTTCTTAAACTCAATGTCTTCCTTTGTGTTGGTATTGACATCAAATATATGGTACAATTAAGTATTTTTTTCTTTATTGATTAAGGTATTACATATGTGCCCTTACCCGCTGTCATTATCCCCCCCCCCCACACACACACACTCATGCCCTCACCCCCTGGGGGAGAAATCAACCAACTAAATATTTTTAAGTGCCAAATTTGCAGTTTGCTATAAAAATTTTAAATGCTTACTCTGAGGCTAAAAGACTAACTTCTTAATAGTCCTAATCTGATTAATCAGTATAATTTCACAATTAATACAAAAGATTAGAAAACAAAATATCAAGAAGTTCCCACAAGTTATACCTGGAATTTAGACTCTGAATTAATGCAAGACATGTACATTGTGAAATTTAGATGTAATAGCATGTAACTTCTAACTTGAAGGTCTGATGTAAATCTATCTTTATATGCTGTGTTTAGGGTAGGAAATAAGGATTACTGATTTGGTCAAGCACAGTGGGGAAAAGGAATAAATACCAAAGATATGTGGGATTAACTGTAAAATTTTATGCATATTACTATGTTCCCTTATTGAGAAGGATCCTAGGTTCTGTGATTCCTAAACTGAATATTTAAAAAATATCGAGAGAGCATTATCAGATTTATAAGTATATATCTTTCTTTGACAAATTAAAATTAAGATTAAAATATCATCAGGCATTGCATGTGGGCAGATGTAACAAACTCACTGGCTTTCTTACCTCATAAAGTATTGACATCAGCACTCTGGGAGGACTGTTTCTGTAAATGCATTTTAAGTCCTTTATAACTTTTCACATGAGATTCATAAAACAATGATATATAGGTATGTCAACTATACAATTCTTACTTTCATGCAATAATGATTAGCACAATATTTTCAGTTGATCTCTTTTCTATTTGTAATGTCATTGTTCCATTTGTAATAAAGATAAAGTTATCAAATTATAAACACTTTGATATATAAATAAAAGTGAATGCTTACATTAAATATGGTAAGCACATTCTTCATATTTTATTCATTGTAGTTTAACTATTTTGTATAGGGATGCCTAGGTCTTGAGCTCTAAAATCTAGGCTAAACATAAAATTAAAAGGCAGTAATAGAATCAGAAATCAAAGTTTGGTTATTCATTCAGGATGAGAACTTGGCAGATCACTTCCCCTTCTTGTCACCAGTTGTTTTCATTCATAGAGTGATTCTGTTGGCCTCATTTAGTGGTTTTCACTTTATAGCAATAGAAACATCTTGTCAGACAAAATCTCATGCATAATCTCAAAATGTATAAAAATAATAACAATGAAACTTTTCTTATAGCAGCAACAATGCAAGTTCAGGAAGAAGGGCAGAAAGGTGGGGTTGGGAGACCCTAAAGTCCAACCCTGTATGCTGGTCAGCACTTTCCCATATGACCTATTAAAGATGGCTCTAGGCTACATCTAATGGTGTTTTTTTTTAAAAAAATCTTTATTCATATTATTACAGTTGTTCTTCTCCCCCCCACCATAGCTCCCCTCCTCCCAGTTCCCACCCCACTCTCTACCCTTATCCCCCCTCAATGTCCTCATCCATAGGTGTACAATTATTGTCCAGTCTCTTCCCGCATCCCCAACACCCCTTTCCCCCTGAGAATTGTCATTCCACTCCCTTTCTATGCCCCTGATTCTATTCTATTCACCAGTTTATTCTGTTCATCAGATTTTTTTTATTCACTTGATTTTTAGGTTCACTTGTTGATAGATATGTATTTGTTGTTCATAATTTTTATCTTTACTTTTTCTTCTTATTCCTCTTCTCAAAGGATACCTTTCAGCATTTCACATAATACTGGTTGGGTGGTGATGAACTCTTTTAGCTTTTTCTTGTCTGTGAAGCTCTTTGTCTGACCTTCAATTCAGAATGATAGCTCTGCTGAGTAAAGTAATCTTCATTGTAGGTTCTTACTATTCATCATTTTGAGTATTTCCTGCCATTCCCTTCTGGCCTGGAAAGTTTCTGTTGAGAAATCAGTTGACAGTCGTGTGGGTGGCCCCCTGTAGATAACTGACTGCTTTTCTCTTGCTGCTTTTAAAATTCTCTTTGTCTTTTGCCCTTGGCATTTTAATTATGATGTGTCTTGGTGTGGTCCTCCTTGGATTCCTTTTGTTTGGGATTCTCTGCGCTTCCTGGACTTGTAAGTCCATTTCTTTCAACAGGTAGGGGAAGTTTTCTATCATTATTTCTTCAAATAGGTTTTCAGTATCTTGCTCTCTCTCTTCTTCTAGCACCGCTATAAATCTGATGTTGGGATTCTTGAAGTTGTCCCAGAGACTCCTTACACTATCTTCATATTTTTGGATTCTTTTTTCTTTTTGCTTTTCCACTTGGTTGTTTTTTGCTTTTTCGTATTTCATATCTTTGACTTGATTCTTGCGATCCTCTCATCTGCTGATGGATCTCTGTATATTATTCTTTTTTAAAAAAAATATATTTCATTGATTTTTTACAGAGAGGAAGGGAGAGAGAGAGAGAGAGTTAGTAACATCGATGAGAGAGAAACATCGATCAGCCGCCTCCTGCACACCCCCCACTGGGAATGTGCCCGCAACCAATGCACATGCCCTTGACCGGAACCGAACCTGGGACTCTTGAGTCCACAGGCCGACACTCTATCCATCGAGCCAAACCAGTCAGGGCTGTATATTATTCTTTATTCCAGTCAGTGTACACTTAATTTCTAGCTGGTCCTTTTTCATATCCTCGAGGGTTTCACTAAATTTATCGGCAGTCTCTAGAATATTCTTAAAAAGCCTTATAATCAAGGTTTTGAACTCTATATCCAATCCAGTCATTGGCTTTCCTCCATTTCTATCATTTGTGACCTGTCTCTTTGTCTCCGCATTTTGGCTGCTTCCCTGCGTTGATAGAGTGGCTTTCTGTGCTAGGTGTCCTATAGGGCCCAGTGGCTCAGTTTACTCAATTACCTGAAGTGGATACTCCTGGTGCACTGCTTTGTGCACAGTCTTGTTGTAGCTAAGCCTTGATGTTTTTTGGTTTCACTGAGAGGAATTGACCTCCAGGCAGGCCACTTGGCTATGAGAATCAGCTGTGTCTATGGTGGGAGACCTTCTGTGCTGGTGACACCCTTATGGGGCAAGACTTGCTCCAGTGGGGCTTTGGTGCCCACTGATTCTGCCCCCTGAGTGTGTCCCTTATGGGTCTGAGGAGTTGTAGACTGTGTGGTCCCACTCTGACCACTAGGTACACAGTCTCTTGGAACTCTAAGGAGGTGCTATTTTAGCTTCTGTGTGAGGCTACCAGCCTTTTATATGCAAAAGCCTCTGCGTGCAGCTTGGTTGGGGTGGGGTCTCAGGGAATCTACAGGGTGGAGCAACCAGCTATGGCCAATTCTCAGCCCTGCCCTAAGAGGCACTGGGTCTCAAGCTGCTCTGGAGTTCCTCCCGGTGCCAGACGGTGTCAGACGGTGCCAGACAGTCCAGCTACTTCCCATATGGTTCTGAGTCCCCAGAAAGTTGCCTGGAACTGGAGTTCAGAGCTGTCGGGAGCTTGTGCTTCCCTCTGATACGAAATGCTGCCAGCCTTTTCCACGAGCCCCTTCACGCACACCTCCGTACCTTTGCACTTCACCTCCACACCTCCTCTGAGTCTCAGTCTCTTTCTAGTTGTAGAATTTCCACTCAGCCAGCCTTCCTGTGAGTCTGGGTGGTGTCCATTTTTTTCTTCTTGTTGTGGTTTTTAAATGGTTGTGCTTGGGAGCAATTCCGGTGTTTACCTATGCTGCCATCTTGGTTTCCACCTCTCTAGGCTACATCTAATCTTACCTAATAATAGATAAATATGTAGATTAACCATCCCTCTGCTACCCTGACCAGCCAATCAGGAGAGTATGCAAATTAACCCAACAAAGATGGCGGTTAATTTGCATACATAGGTGTGAAGCAGCAGAGTGAAGACCAAAGGCTCCGGCTGGAGGAGCAAAGGCCTGGGTCGCGGGTGCCAGAGGAAAACCTGTGCCAGCAGCCAGGGGAAGGGAAGGCCGATTGCACAAATCTCTTCCTGCAACGGACCTCTAGTAATTTATCACATTCCATGGAGCACATTTTGAAAATCATGCAATAATGTAATTGTTGTTTCCTTAAAATTTCAAAATTTGTATGATTGTCAATTTCATAAATTGAACAGATTTGTCTGTTAAAGCACTGAAGTCCTATTACCTTCCTTTACAAAAAAAGAAATAATGCATTAGGGTTTCAATCTCTGCTAAAAAGGATTCAAAGGTAAAAGGCCCACATTTCACACTAGAGCTACTGACTTAAGTATCCCATCATACTGCTCTATAATACCAAATAGGTCACACCTAGGAAATGAATAGATTGAAGAAACTCCAAATAACCCTTCAGTTTTCAGAAAATTGCATAGTCCTTTAATTAAATTTAAATTCTCTCATCTATTTTTATACTTCACTGGGGAAATGAGAGAAATTAAAGGCAGAATGTGCTTAAATGATGATTTCCACTTTGATTATCAGAAAGTAAACACTTCTGTCAGCATAAACATATAAAACTACTAGAGGCCCAGTGTATGGCATTTGTGCACTGGGGGGGTGGGGGAGGCTTTGCCTCAGCCCAGCCTGCACCCTTTCACAGTCTGAGAGCCCTCAGGGGATGTCTGACTGATGGCTTAGGCTGCTTCCTATGGGGAGTGGGCCCAAGCTGCAGTTGCACATCCTTACCCAGACATCCTTACTGCTGCTGCAGAGGTGGGCCACTGTGCTCTCCAGCTGTCAGCCAGGCTTGTGGCTGAGCGGTGCTCCCCCCATGGGAGCATACTGACCACTAGGGGGAAGCTCCTGTGTTGAGTGTCTGCCCCCTGGTGGTCAGTGAGCATCATAGCCACTGATCCTGCTGCTGTTCGGTCCATTTGCATATTACCCTTTTATTATATAGGATTATTATATAGGATTAGACTCTTAGTCACAATGTGTAGCAATAGAAAATGAGGCAGAACAGAGCACATTCTACAAACTAGTTAATTGCTCGGGAGAAGAAAAGCCTGTGGGAGAACAAGTTTTTCACATGGGTCCATTTTCTTTCCCAGTTACTGATGTGGGTAATGGTTATGAGGCAGGAGTGGAGTTTTCACTGCGACTACTTTCTGATGTCCTCTACAAGCATGCACTCTCTCACAACCTAAAATTAAGGAAATGACTAAAAGCAAACTTTTAATAATCCCCAAAGGACGCAGAGTGAAATTGCCCCAGCAGTTACCTTATATAGATAGTCTGATACAGTTCCCCTGAGTACAGATCATTATTTTGCAAAAGCTTGTACGGAGACCTACTTTATCACACTTGATGGAAGTTCTTGTGCTAGATCTTTGAAATGTCTTTCTGGAAATGTAAAGCATCCTATAGTTTCCTTCTGGTAGCACCGTTAACTCTTGTGTCGTGTTTAGGTCCCTGGGGCCGATGCATGGGAGATGAATGCGGCCCAGGAGGCATCCAGACCCGGGCGGTGTGGTGTGCGCATGTGGAAGGATGGACGACGTTGCACACAAACTGCAAGCAGGCCGAGAGACCCAGCAACCAGCAACATTGCTTCAGAGTCTGTGACTGGCACAAAGAGCTGTACGACTGGAGGCTGGGACCCTGGGGTCCGTGTCAGCCCGTCATCTCCAAAAGCCTGGAGAAGGCCCTGGCGTGCGTGAAGGGGGCAGAAGGCATTCAGGTGCGAGAGGTCACGTGCATGCAGAAGGAGAAAGACGGCCCCGCGGAGGATATCATCTGCGAGTACTTCGAGCCCAAGCCGCTGCTGGAGCAGGCCTGCCTCATCCCCTGCCCGCAGGACTGCGTCGTGTCCGAGTTCGCCGCCTGGTCCGAGTGCTCCAAGACGTGCGGCAGCGGGCTCCAGCACCGCACCCGCCACGTGGCAGCGCCGCCCCGGTTCGGCGGCTCGGGCTGCCCCAACCTGACGGAGTTCCAGGTGTGCCGGTCCAGCCCGTGCGAGGCGGACGAGAGCCCGCCCGGCCTGCACGTGGGGCCCTGGAGCCCGTGCGCCGTGCCCCACTCCAGGCCGGCGAGGCAGGCCGGGCGGCGCGGCAAGAGCAAGGAGCGTGCACGGGACCGAGGAAAGGCCGTGAGGGATCCCGAGGCCCGGGAACTCATCAAGAAGAAGAGAAACAGGAACAGGCAGAATCGGCAAGAGAGCAGATATTGGGACATCCAGATGGGGTATCAGACCAGAGAGGTGACGTGCACGAACAGGACGGGGCAAGCTGCCGATCCGAGGTAACCTTTCCGTCCCTTCACCGCACGTGTCTCTCTGCCAGGACGCTGGGCCGGCGGGGCGCTCAGACGCGCTCTGCTGACTCCCGAAGCCCACGGCACGCAACCCAGGGTGCAGCGTTTAGCACCTTGAGCCTTGTGGGTGTCCTGCCATTGTGTCTGTTTTGCTCATGCTTAGCACTCACTGTACGCCTTGAGCTCATTTCAGTTTTCCTGTTAAAACGAGAGATTCCCTGAGGGCTGATACGGCTTCTTTAGTGCTGTTTACGCCTGTAATGGGGGAAAAACAAATACGTGGTGAAAGGTCAGCGTTTTGGGATTTTTAATTCAGATATTTATTTTACTAAGAATAAGACCCACTTGTAATCGCTCCACGTTTATAGTATTTTGATGATTACTCTATAAACAAAATGTAATCAACCCAGGGAGCTATGGCTTAGAATAATTCTCTTCAACATTTTATAAAATGAAATAACTTTCCCCAGAGGAAAAAAGGGGAAATCGGCAGAAATTAAGGTAAGTAGATGGTATATAATCGTGAGTTTTCTAGTTTAGAAGGTATGTAATTAATTGACTGTATGTAATTAATTTCTAGGCCAGAGTTCCTTGTCATATTATCTCTGAGTAAACAGTGACAATATTATGAAACAACTTTCTCATGTGTGCTTTATTGTGAAAATGATCATCGAGGATGAGCTAAAGGATTTGATGTTCTTCAGATATTCTGAATTTTGCTTTTGGATAAGCCAGACCATCTGGGAGTGGCTATGTGGATAATTTGCAATTGCCTTTTCTGAAATATTTATGCAGTTATGATTTGGACTGAACTGAGAGAAATTATGGTAACATCATTCGGTGGGGCCCCTCGGACTGGCCTGCAGGATCGGTGGACTTCCGCAGCCACTGCAGCAGGGTGGGGGGATTTGAGGGGAGGGCACGCAGGGGGAGTATCCGTGGGAGAGGCTTGTGCTGCTGCTGTGAGCCAGGCATCTCGTGCCCGTTGTTCAGCTGAGCAGCTCACCCACTGTGGCAGTGCACTGACTACCAGGGGGCAGCTCCTGCGTTGAGCATCTGCCCCCTGGTGGTCAGTGTGCATCATAGCTACCGGCCAGTCATCTGGTTGCTTAGGGTTTTATATATATAGATAGCGTAGAAATGACATTGAAAATGTCACCTGCTTCATCGCACGTCTGTTCTCTAATTAAAATCACAAAGGAATTTCACTGCAGTATCAACCCAAGTGCTTCTGGTGAGCAGCTGGGTGGTTTTCCTTATGGCCCCTGGAAGTCTTGTAACAGATTACATTTTCCTCTTTACCTTGGCCTTTGGGAGCATAACAGGACTGTGTGACATGCGTGTTGTATACTAACAGACTCCATTGGCTTCGCCTGTTTCTCACACTCATTATTTTTCTTCGCTCATTTTTGCCTTGTGATTTTGCTATCTACAACTTTTGAAAGCTGGTTTGAAGCCTTTGTCAGTGCAGGGTATAGTGTAAATTAGTGAACAAACAAACAAATGACTTATCTAAGAGAAGAATTTCTCTCAGTATAGCATTGTTCTAGTCACTTGATTTTAGGATATTTGCTACTCCCTCCCCTCTTTGGACTGACATAGTTGTATTTTCTCTCAGCCCTACAGTAATTTGCTCTTTTTCCATTTTGGTGTCGTCAGCCCAACTCCTTTCCTGGTCTTGCTAAGGGCTGCTTGTTCTCCTGCCTTCATTGTCCAGTTTCCTTAAAACCCCACGTGTGTTGTGTGTGTGTGTGTGTTCACCTCTGATTCTGTGCCAGTTGTACTTTCAGGTCAATCCCTGTGTTTATTGTGACTATCCTTATCCTGCTGATTTCTTGAATCTCCAAGACAACTTGAGTTGTCTCCTGATGTCACTGGGTTAACATGGTGTAGACATTTAATTGAATATTGACTAATGAATTAAGAGTGTAATTAGGGATACCTATTACTGCATAGAGCCTCACACACCCATGCAGCTGTTTGAAATAAATATATTTTAAAATCTGTAGATCATTTATCAGGTTCTTATGTTATATTAGAAATACCATATCTAATTATTCTAATAAAATGATAGTGCATGTATGTTGTAACTTATTTGGGCATAGGTGAAACATTAGGTTAAACAAATTCATTATTAACATTTTTCTTATTTAAGAAATATATATATATATATACATATATATATATATATATATACACACATATATATAAGAATATACATGAATAAGCATATATGATTAGGAAAGTTAAAGTGTTAGTAAAGAAGAGACAAAAAACAGGTATTTTGACCTAAATTTTGCTCAAACATTAGAGTATAACGGTGGAGCTAATAAAATGAAAAGTAAATGGATAACACCATCAAAACACAAGGCCACAGATCATGGACTCAGTGATTAAGTTTAAAGTGTCTCATATCAAATTGAGAAACAATTTTATCATGTAAATGGATGAAAAATTAGTTACTATGGCTTAAAAATCTTATTACAGTAAGTAAATGAATTTAGATCAATAAACCTATGAGTATTGTTGAAATAGTTTATAGGCAAGTAATTTTAGCAGACATACTGCTAGAACTTCCAAGTTAAAGAAGATAGATCTACCGTGCTTCCTGTTTTATAAACAGACTGAAATCAATAAGAATAAAAATGCAAAGGAAGTCCCATTCTTTTATGCTAATGAGAAACAGTCATTGTCCCAAACCACAATTGGCAGAGAAGATTTGGAGAATGTGGTAAAATTAGGTAGAACTGAGG
>PVJC01032852.1:0-19565 GCA_004026665.1 Murina feae
ATGGTTTTAGGGTAGAGGTTATAGGTTAATTAGCTGGTTCATGATAGTTTCACAATGAAAATGTATGTCAAAACATCAAGTTGCATTCCTTAAATAAACTATTTTATATGTCAATAATCTAATCTAATAAAAAAGTAATATGCAAATTAACCATCACTCCAAGACACCTAAGCCACTCCCACCAGCCAAGCCACACCCACCCACCAGCCCATCAGAGCGGCTGTATGCAAATTAACCCAGCCAAGATGGAAGCCGGCAGCCATGGAGCTAGAGCAAATAGGAGGCTTCTGTTGCACCAGTGATGGAGTTGAAACTGCCTACCTAGGCTGGCCGGGCCTCTGCTCAAGACAACAAAGTTTAATTATAGAAGATAAATAAACCCCAGAAACCTGATTCCAGCCAGCCTTGCTGGGACTTTGGGTCAATGGGAGCTGTGGGAAGCCTGAAAATGGCCCTCAGCCCCTCACCCAGGCTGGCCAGGCACCCCAGTAGGAGCCTGAACCCTGAAGGGACTGTGCGCAGCCTGAAAACAGCCCTCAGCCCCTCATTCAGGCTGGCCACAATCCCATGGGGTGAGGGTTCCCACTGGGGGGCTTGGCTAGCCTGCAAACAACCATCAGCCCCTCACCCAGGCTGGCCAGGCATGCCAGCAGGTGGACATCCCCTGAGGGGTCCCAGACTGCGAGAGGGCACAGGCTGGGATGAGGGACCCCCCCTAGTGCACAAAATTTTGTGCACTGGGCCTCTAGTATTTTAATAAAGCTGCTAAAAAGGATGGAAGAAAAGAATACTTAAAATATTTTGGGAGTATCGACATCTCATTGTTTACCACACTATCATTCCACCACTGCTGTAGGGTGGGGTGGTAAAGAAAAAGAATTAAGTACACTAAGATTGCATCTCAGAGAGCTCAAACTTATATAACCTTTTTCACCCCCAACTAACAAACTCCACTAATACTGAATGTACCCCATTGACCAGGCACATCCAACCCTCATCCCATGGAATCCTCAGATCGTCCTTCCTATAGATGGAGACATCAAAATGCAAATACAAATTAGGTAGCCAAGAGAAGAATACAGTGAACAATTGTTGTTGACTCCCTAGAGGCCACATCTCCAAACTAGTGCAAGCCAATCAAGCTACTGTAATCACCAGCCAGAGAGGAGTTCAGGAAGAATCCCAGGACACATTTCTGCTCAAAGTCTTCTGAGAAGCTTCCTCTCCTGAGAGAGCATTCCAAGCAGAGAAATTCTTTTTACTTCCTCAGGGAAGAATGTAACCTCTCCTTTTCCTAGGAAAGATCACTCCAAGGATAGTAGAGGGGCAAGAGGGAAAGATAGCAAGGGTTCTGGATGGCATCACTGAGCTATCAACCCCACCAACTTCATACCTAATCCAACCTCTGGACTCCATGTTGCCTGATATAAAAATTTCCTAGATGTCTATGCCAGAATGAGTCATATTCTATTTCCTTTCATAAGAAGCTTCCTAGCTGATGCAAAAAATGAAAATCCAGATTCAGGTCTGTCTGATGACCAAAGCACCTGCTCATTTTAGGAGTTTTCTGGTCTGAGAGCTATCCCTGGTGAGCACAAAGTCTCAGAGTTTCTGACTCAACAGTGACAGTAGCCCTGGCATCAGATTTGGATTAAGTCCCAACTCCGCCACTAGTTATCTGTGTGATCATGGGCAAAATGCCTCTTCTCCTAATGCCAATTATCACATCTGAAAAATGTGAATAATATCAATGCTTGTCACAGAAGCTGTTTGAAAAACTAAAAGACATTTCCAAGACATAAGTGCTTTGTGAGTGCTTAGAGCTCACAAAGAAGAGGGTAGTGTGACTTTTGGCACCTAAATTTTTTTCAGAATCCTTATGATGTTTGATCTTATTTTCTCCTTATATATCAAATCTATGCCAGAATTTAAATATGGTATTTCTTTAATGTTTGTCTCTATCTGAGCTTTTGGCTTTTCACTTAATGACTGCACTCATTCTTTTTTGAAAAAACACATCGCTAAAGAAAATATTTATGTCACCCATACTATTGCACTATTTAATTAAACTATTTTTCATTCTTTAATATTACTTCTCACATGTAATATTTACATTCCCATGATTAGTGAAAATCCTACTTGATTTAAACTATAGCATGTTTCTCCATATTTCTACATGTTCTTTATAATTATTCACATTAATATTTTTATTATATTGACATAGCAGAATTCGCTAAGCATTCTCCTAGCATTGATGTTTTAAAATAAATACTTCCTTATTTTTTGTCTTAAAAATAATTCAGCAGTGAACATTTTGTTTACATATTCTTTGGTTTCTGTGAATTATTTCCTAAAGAAAAATTCCTAGGAGTAGAATTACTGGGTCTAGGGCCATGTATTTTCTTTATGCCTCTTGCTATATAATTCTTTCCTAGAGGATTGTTCCAGCTTGCAATTGTAAACTTTATTTTAACTAGTCAAGACTGAAATTGAGTTTCTCTAAGCAGTTATTGGTCTGAAATACCATGAAAGTCTTTGTACTTTGGGGAAATCAGTACTTTGATTGCCTTGCCATGGGTTTCAAGCTTTATAAGTTCTGCTTTCTTGCTTTGAAAGTTCCCCCTTGAACCAATCAGTCTTATTTTTCACAGGCCATGAACTTTTAAAAGCCAGTCTGTTTTTATCTTTCCCTCTCTCTTCATGAGTCTGATTGGATTGATATAGACCCCCAAGGATGTATAAATGGCTCAAGGACATCATTTTAAATGGATGACCAGGCCTAACTTCGCACTTCTCATGAGAGGCACATTTTTAGTCTGGAAAAGAAATGGTACAATCACTCTATCCAGATGGAGTACATTCATCTCCCTGGCCAAAGCCCAGATCCTTGGAAACCCACTGACCATTTCATGAAAACCTGGGACATTACTAGGTGAAGTAACTGAGAAAAATGCACACCATGCAAAGTTTAATGTGAACCCCTCCTTACTCCTCCTGTAGCAAAAATAACTACTCTCCTTTTCCCCTGGAGCAAGGAAAGTGAGTTTGACTATGGCAGGACGAGTCTTTTTTTTTCCTTTAACTTTTAGTTTTTTATTTTGTTTCAGACAACCGGATGAGGCGTCTACATTCCAACACATCTTTAGTGAAAGATCTATACATATAAAATCCTAATATGCAAATTGACCAAATGGTGGAACAACTGAACAACCGGTCACTATGATGTGCGCTTACCACCAGGGGGAGCGTGGAACATGACAGGCATTGGCAACAGGCAGCAGAACTCAGAACATGGTGGACAACGGCCACAGTGGGATGGTGGAGCAGGTGACCAGGGGTGCTAGACCAAGGTGAGGCACCAGTGGCTATCATCAGGGTGAACCTCTGGTGGTTACTGAAAATCTTTGCTCTCACCCAGTATTCGCATCTGCTGCTGGTGCCGGAGCCATTGCTCACACCTGCTGCTGGCATTGGCACCAGTCCCAATCGCTCAGCACCCTCAGCAGGTACGTGCAGGGCCTGCACCATCAGCACATGGGAGCAGAGGTGGCAGGAGTGGGGCTGCCACCAGAGAGGGGACCCGGGCTGTGGTGGGAGGTGCCGGGTGGGGGCATGGAGGATGGGCCAAGACACACCCCCCATGCCCACTGCAGTCTTGCAGCCCACAGTTTTTTTTAAGGTGCGTGAATTCATGCATTGGGCGCTAGTTTCATATATAAAAAGACAAGGGAATAAGATCTCTTGTTCAATGTATTCAACTCTCGCAAAAGGATCACTAGTCTCTCATCTAGGAACTTCCCAAGGATTTCCTTTAAATCATTAAAATGCTGTTTGAGGACATTGCTTGTCTGTGACGCACTCTCTTTGATTTGCCTCTGTACCTCTGGCAGTCCCTGCAGCCTCTGGCCTGGCTCCCACCAATAGCTCTGCACTGCTTCCACATTCTCAGGGCCTCCTGCAGCAACAGCTCAGGCTCCAGCTCAGTCGTCCCCTCACCTGGCCACTGGGCCAGGGACACTGAGCACAGTTCCCAACTGTCAGGAGGACTCTCTTGAGGGTGGAGAAAGCCTGGGTATTTTTCTCTGGTCTGAGTTTGCCTAACTCATGAGCAGACACCTGTAAGTCATAGGCAAGGTGGTAACACAGCCCTGGATGCTACTAAAGGGACTTTGTCTAGCCCACTGTGAGTTTTTTCCACCGTCTCATATTTCTAACAGCTATTACCCAAATATAAATGCAGATGCTAAAACACAAGGCACCATGACTGAGTTCTAGAGTAGTCATGCCGAGAATACAAAGCATGCTTATGTTCATTTTTAACTCCAGATAGTCATAGACACAAATACACAAAGTTCTGGTAAAATTCCGAAAGCATGTTTAGCGATCCTATTAGAGTTATAAGCTCCAGGTTAAGAAATACATCAAGTTCGTGTCTAGAAATTTTTTGTCAAAGCCAGATAATATTTTAGGATTTGTGGGCCATATAGTCTTTGTCACAACAATTCAACTCAACCTGCGCAAACACAGCCCTAGACAATTTGTAAATAAATGAGCATGACTGTGTCCCAATAAAACTTTTTTTTAACAAAAAGAAGTCTTGGGTTTCACCCAAGGGACAGAGTTTGACAACCCCTGATCCAGTGTGTGAGTGGTTAAATAGAAGCCCTTACTAGCTCTGTACTCTTGCCATAACTATCAGCTCTGCACTCTTGCCATCTGCAATTTATGTTTGCAAGCTCACTGATCCATTTTATCAGTGAGTTTGTTTATAATATTATGAGATTTAGGATATGGGTGATGATTTATTCATATATTTAAACACATTTTGGTGCCTACTGTACTCTGGACACACATGGTCTGTCCTTAATTGGCCCTGCTTTTATCTGTTAAATATGACCCAAGATTGCATTTTTTGATGACGTGGTAGAATTGGTTAGGAAAATAACAAGTTGAACAGTAGTAGGCAGTATAAATCAATTTCAAGATTATCCGATGAGCACTTGAATCAAGCCTCTTCTGTAAGATCTGAGCATTGTGCTTTGAATGGCTTCTCAGGGATCGATGAAGAGTTGAAGGCAGGGAAGCTGTCTGATATAGTAGAGCAAGCTGAGCTCAGAGTTAATTACTGATGCTGCAAATACTTAGCTGAGTAACCCTCTCCTTAGGCAAGTCGCTTGATTTCTCTGAGACTTGGTTTCTTCTTCTATAAAGCAAGGTATTTAGGTTAGATTAATTGGATTATATGAATCCTCAATCTGTTCAGGCTTTGAATGTTTAAAGTTGTGTGTCAACCAATCTATGCTGAGAGACTGCCATTATGTCAGAAAGCAATTTAGAGAGTCCGGCTTCTTGTGGAGTTCAAATATACACTGAGTGGCCAGATTATTATGCCCGGCCAGATTATTATGACCACCCCATCAGTACTTCATTAGACCACCTTTTGCCTTCAATACTGCAGTAATTCTTCCTGGCATTGATTCTACGAGATGTTGAAAGGTGATGCGAGGAATCTGACACCATGCTTAATGAATAGCACTGTCCAGTTCTGTGAAATTTGATGGTTGTGGAACCAGCTGCCTGATGGCTCTTTTAACTTCGTCCCACAAATACTCAATTGGATTGAGATCTAGTGATTGTGGAGGCCATTTAAGCAGGGTAAAGTCTCCCTCAGGTTCTTGAACAATATCCTGCACAATATGAGCACTGTGGCATGGCGCATTGTCTTGTTGGAAGAAGCCATCTCCATTGGGATACGCCATCAACATGATAGGATGAACTTGATCAGCAACCATACTTAGGTATATTGTGCTATCCAGACGTTTATAATGATCTGGCCCTCTAGCAACTTCAGGGCGAAATTATAGCTAATTTGCCTACAAACGTCAGGGGGTCATAATAATCTGGCCACTCAGTGTATATATCCTATGTAGGTCCCTCACTTTGTTTTCCTCTAAAACTGGGACATTTCATTCATATCCAGGACCTCAATGATTTTCACCCAGTGAGGGAACCTGACATTTAACTGCTAACTGCAGCCCAAGGCAGAGTGAAGCCGAGGGACAAGTTGCGAGAGTGTGGGGACAGGAGGAGGAATTCTGACCAGAAGAGGAAACGTATGAATTAGGCCCTGGGGAATGCACAACTTTTAATAAACATTGAAGGATGGGGGTGTTAGAAGGCTTTGCTGACTGGAGAAATGTGGTGGGAGAATGGAGGCAGCGTCCCAGAGCCAAAGCTCAGTCATGCCACTCTGTGAGTGAATGATTTCATTGGATTCTGTTTCAGTTCATACCCATCTCCAACAGTTCATCAATGGTGAGTATTGTGGCAAGCATACAATGAGAACTTTTCCATTAAATACTAAATTTTTTTGCTTTATATATCACTTATTCCAAGGCTTTGATCTTAACTATTATGTGATATATAGTTGTGTTGTTTTTTACCACCAGTATGAAATTTTGGTTTATGCCTCTCAATTGATTGATTCTTCATAATCATGGACCCATGGTTTAAATGAGGTCACGTAAAAATGGAAGAATAATGACTATAGTACACAGTGACTCAAGCTAGTAACAAGTGAGGTATAAAAAATATAGATACATGGGTTCATTATAAAACCCAATAGTAACAGTGTAGTTTCAACAACATACCACCTAACATATGAAACTAATCTTAACTTGAATACTGTTGATAGTTTTCTTGTTTGTATTTAATTAGTAGATGTTTTAATGGTTGTATAATAAATATAAACACATAGAATATTTGCTCATTTTTATGTAACTCCATATGTAAAAATAATGTAAGTCCACACTTGAAGTCTGTAAGAACTTTTTTAAACGTATTCATTACTCAAGATTTTTAAACATCAAATTAGATGAACTTGAAGTTTATTTCTTCATATATCAAATAGAGAGAATAATTATTTATTTACCAGGGCTATTAACAGGGTAAAATAAGATCACAGTTTAAAGGGGCCTGGAGAGAGAACCAAGATGGCAGCATAAGGTATTTACCTAAATGCGCAGCCTCCACAACTACATTATAAAAATACAACTATACAGATAAATGGCCATCCTCCAGAATTAAGGGAGGGGAAGCTTTACAAATAGAAGGCAAGAAAAGGAGTGCATTGAGACTGAGTAGAAGTTCCCGGCACCAAAACTGAGAGGTACGTATGTGTGAAACGGAGGCAGCAGTACAGGTGAAGGAGTGGTGGCAGCTGCACCTGGGTCCATGGCTCGGAAGGAGCTTATAAACTCCAGGGTTGCACTGAATGCGATGTGGGCTGTCGGGCAAAGGGGTGGAAGACCAGTGGTGTTCTAACAGAGCTGTTCACAGTGATCACTGATGCGGAGATTCGGGGATTCAGAGGCATGCAGACGCCAGAGCTTGGAGGCGCCAAATCCAAGAGAAGCTGCGGAGTCAACGGAGGGGCAGCCATTGTGGGTTGCTCTGCCCCAGTGACTCTGAGACTCCACCCCACCCAACTTATAACCTAAGGGACTGCAGCTGGGACAGAACTCCAAAAGTTCCAAACCTCAAACAATGAGGAGAAAGGCCTGAAGGTCATTTCCTCCCAGTGATACCTCCCAGTGATAACTACAACAAGACTGTGCACCCAGACTTCAAAGGCGTACAATAAGAGTGTCCACCCTAGGTGATTGGGGAGGCTGAATCACTGGGCCCTGTAGGACACCTATAGAGCACAGAAAGCCACTCTATCAACACAGGGAAGCAGCCAAAATGCAGAGACAAAGAAACAGGTCACAAATGACAGAAATAGAGGAAAGCAAACTACTGGATATAGAGTTCAGAACTACGGTTTTAAGGTTTTTTAAGAATTTCCTAGAATCCGCCAATAAACTTAGTAATATTATACAGAGATCCAACAGCAGACTAGAAGTTTACAATAATCAAGTCAAATATTTGAAACATGAAAAAGCAAAAAGCACCCAACTGGAAGAGAAAAAAGAAAAAAGAATCCAGAAGTGTGAAGATAGTGTAAGGAGCATCTGGGACAACTTTAAGCGTACCAACATCAGAATTATAGGGGTGCCAGAAGAAGAGAGAGAGCAAGAGATTGAAAACCTATTTGAAGAAATAATGACAGAAAACTTCCCCTACCTGGTGAAAGAAATAGACTTAAAAGTCCAGCAAGCACAGAGAACCCCAAACAAAAGGAACCCAAAGAGGACCACATCAAGACACATCATAATTAAAATGCCAAGGGCAAAAGACAAAGAGAGAATATTAAAAGCAGCAAAAGAAAAACAGTTAGTTACCTACAAGGGAGTACCCATATGACTGTCAGCTGATTTCTCAACAGAAACCATTGAGGCCAGAAAGGAGTGGCAAGAAATATTCAAAGTGATGAATAGCAGGAACCTACAACCAAGATTACTCTACCCAGCAAAGCTATCATGTAAAATTGATGGTCAGATAAAGAGCTTCACAGACAAGAAAAAGCTAAAGGAGTACATCACTACCAAACCAGGATTATATAAAATGCTGAAGGGCATTCTTTAAGAAGAGGAGGAAGAAGAAAAAGGTAAAAATAAAAAGTATGAACAACAAAGTGACAACAAATACATACCTATCAATAAGTGAATATAATAAGTCAATAGAAATATCTGATGAACAGAATAAACTGGTGAATAGAATGTAAGTAAGAGCGTAGAAAGGGAATGGACTGATAATTCTCAGGGGGAAGGGGACATGAGGGGTATGAGAAGAGTTTGGACAAAAAGCTTACATCTATGGATGAAGACAGTGGTGGGGGTAAGGGCACGGGGTGGGTGGGGACCAGGTTGGGGGGAGCTATGGGGGTTAAAAAAAGGAACATCTGTAATAATCTGAACAATAAAGAATTTAAAATAAAATAAATAAAGGGGCCTGGAAAGTATAAAATGCTACATAAAATCAAGGAGATAAAACAGCTTTTATTATAAAACAAACACGAAAGAAAGAAAGAAAGAAGAAAGAAAGAAAGAAAGAAAGAAAGAAAGAAAGAAAGAAAGAAAGAAAGAAAGAAAGAAAGCTGCCCAGTATCTACATCAACCTACATACTCCGGGCTCTTGGCAGAACTGTTTTCATAGGTAAAGAGCAACGACTCACAATTTAGATGTGTTCCTTGGGGAATCTAGACATGCAGCAGAACTCTACCTGCCTGAATGCATTATTATTTCTGCCAATAGGCAGATGCTCGCAAGTTTACTCAGGGCTCCTATTTGCAACAAAACTCAGCTCAAGGTAAATGCAGCTGCCAACTCATGAAGCTGAAGCTCCCTAGAATTGTGCACAAGCAACTAATGACAGAATGCATCTTGAGCCCTAACCGGTTTTGCTCAGTGGATAGAGCATCAGCCTGTAGACCGAAAGGTCCCAGGTTCGATTCCGGTCAAGGGCATGCACCTTGGTTGGGGGCACATCCCCAGTGGGGGGGTGTGCAGGAGGCAGCTGATCGATGTTTCTCTCTCATCGATGTTTCTAACTCTCTATCCCTCTCCCTTCCTCTCTGTAAACAATCAATAAAATATATTTTTTTAAAAAAGAATGCATCTTGATATCTAAGCTGGAAAGTCTTTTGACTGAGGCAGGTGGGCAAGTTTTTCAATAGCATGTTCTTTAGCATCAAGAGGTCCAAATGGTATGCCTCTCCACAAACACTCAACCAGGCAGGTGGGTGCATGCAGGACTCACAAGACAGGTGTCAGTCCATCTTGGAGCATGAAGACAGTGATTGGGAGTCAGGATTTCTGCATGAAGCTGCTCACTAATACCCAAGCATTTGTATTTTCCAAAAGGAGGGTGGATCACTTCAACCAATGAAAATGAAATTTGAATAACCCATGTATAACTAGCAATTGCAGAAGTTTAAAACTTGATCACCTAGCACCAGTTTTGCAATTCTTTATTCAAGGTGAGAAAATTCCTATTTCTTGGGTATCTAGAGACTGCCTAGGTACTGAAGCTCTTGACTTTTAGTTGCATTATTTCAGTGACAGTGACATCTTGACATTTTCCTGGCTAGTGAAAATTCTTATAGCCTCCAAGAATTTATTTGAACTTCACAATAAGGTTTGCAACAACTTCAGATAAATATCTCTGACCTATTGTGCTGATGGGGTTTCCTCAAAGTCCCTGAGCAAAATCAGTCCTTATAATGACTGTTTCCTTTATTCATCTCAAATGTCTGACAAATTGCTGTAGCTAATGCATTCTCTTTGATCCATATACTCTCCCAATCCACCACTGAAAAGAGTTTAAGCAATGGGACCACATTGTTGCAGGAGCTCTCTCCACCTCTCACTACTGATGGGGTTCTTTTAACCAGCTGGATGGCAAGTGAGGCAACTTCCAGACCTCATCCGATTGCCTGTTTTCCTGGGACATTTCCAGCACCAACTCTTGCAGGTTGGTAGTGATTCTAAATTTTTTAGAAGCAAGCTCTGGGATGGAGTTTTGCATGCAAAATATTTATTAGAGATCAACATCTGTGGAAGAGGGGGAGTCGGACTGGCCAGATAGAAAGCTCAAGCCAATGCAAGCACAACAAAATCTTTGCCAACCCCAACAGGAACTCAGGAGTATATATGACCCATAAGGGTTGCCCCACAGGGGCCTGAAAAGGCTAGGCCTTTATCCCCACCTCAATCACTGGAGGTAAGCTACCCTCATGGGGGGCAACTTTCTGTAATTGAGGTAAACCCTGAAGGACGTGACAGGTTGAAGACATATGCTGACAGCTGGGGCCATAAGTCATTCCTTGAAGAGGGATCTGAGCAGCCCATTATTGCACCCAGAATAATCCACCTATTGCCATGTTCAGATCCACTTCATACCCATTTGGGGAACAACACTTTAGGACTCCAGAGAACACCTTTTCCTGCAGAAACTCAGAAGTGTGATGAATTATAGCTCTCAGTACAGTGTCTGGTATTGGGAACATAGCCAGTACTCAGCATTTCTCTCTTCTGCTATCCCTACTTGATTCCCCTGATCCGCAGCCACCACATCTGCTGGCCCCGGACTCTCCTCCCTGGGAAGTATGAGTCCTGAGGCCACCATGACCTTCTCAGGCCAGGGTTGAAGCACTTTTTTATTTACCATCACAATTGGGGAAGGGAGTTCCAAAAGTGCCCAAGTATGTCACTGAGGGCCACACATATTCCTCCTCGATTTCATTGTGTAATAGCAGCCCTGCTTTTTCTCCATGATGAGGATCAAGTGCCCCTGCAAAGTTAGCGATTTTTCTGCTGCTGGTCTCTGGACACAAGAATCCAAATGCCCAGTTGGCAGCCAAAGTCTTACACTTAATGAGATTTGTGCTGTATCCTCTGGCAAAAAAAAAAAAAAAAAAAGTGTCCCTTTGGGAGACCATAACCTCTAACCCTGAAGTGCCAACAGTTGTGGAAATGGAGAGCAACTGCCCCAGTGGAATGCTAATGCTAAGTGGCATTACTCATGCTCCACCCCTTGGTTTTCGAGCCCATGTATTCTTCTTATTGTCATAGCACCATAAAAACTTTTCATTCCATGTGTATATTGCCTTCTGGAGAATGGAGCCCCATAGTTGCAGATTATCATTGAACTAATTCCTTATCTTGGCTTTCAGCAGATAATCCAATCTATCAGACCAGTAGCTCTTGAGTGGTGTCGTATATGATATGGCCAGGGCTCCATGGTCATGGATCCCCTCTCACATCTCCTTTGCTAAGAAGTGGGTTCCCAGTTTGAATGCCATTATCATGTGGAATTCCATGCTTGTAATTCAAGAATTCCATACTCTTTCAGATAGTGATGTTGGCTAAGGACCTGTCAAGGAAAAGAAAACATGTACAGGTCCCTGAGATATGTAACTTCTCCTATTAGAACAAATCTTTGTCCCGCCCAGAAAAGAAGTCCAATGTAGTCACGTTGCCAACAAGTGGTTGCTTCAGTATTGAAGGGCCAGCGTTGGTCTTTATTGTTGGCAGGCTGAATATTTGGAAGCAGCAGGAAATGATCACATTAGTAAATGGGAGCCCATTCTTCTGGATCTGTAGATTTCTTCCATCTCTCACATATGGCTACTTTTTCATTTGCCTATTGGGCCAGCACTGGGATGGCTGAAAAAGGAATCTGGCTGATGATAACTTCCTGTGTCATTCTGTGCACTTGGTTGCTTGGTGCCTGTTCTGTAGTTCTCAGAGGAGCTCAGCATCAAATATAAAGATCCTCACATGCAATACCTGCTCCCATAGGTCTAACCATGACTCTCCTCCAGAATCCCTTCTCCCTGATCTTCCAAGATTTCTCTTCTCAAGCCTGACAATTCCATTCACCACTGTCCTGGAATTTACATAAATTATAGCCCCTGATCATTTCTCCTTCTACATGAAGTAGACCAGGAGAAATTCTGTCCATTGCAAGTATTTTCCCTGGACAGTATCTATCAAGGCCTCTCCCAAGAGAGGCTGAAATGCCAGCGCCATCCATTTTCAGCTGACACACATATACCAAGTTGACCCACCTGGAAACCCAGGTTGGGATATTTCCTCCTCTGAGTCCTGGTGGTAAGGGATTCCCCATAGGGTTTATGTGAATGAATGTAAAGGGCCTGAAATCATATATGATAAATGTAGGGGCTAAGTACATGGTAGTTATAAAGTCCCTTTTCCCTGTGTCTTTATTTTGAATCTGTATCTGAAAGGTGTTCAAAGAGTCCCCTCTCCTCCATGCTTCCCAGAAAGGCATGAGGATTAACATCATGTCTACAAAGTATTTGTGCCTTTGGATGAAAAACAAAATAAAACAAAACAAAACAACAACAACAACAACAAAAAAAAACACAGAGTTGCCAGCATGGTTGTTAAAGTGGGATGGTTGTTAAAGTCAGGTTTGGGAAATCAGATGAGGTTTCCTTTTAGACTATAAATAAGGCATGGGTATGGTGAGGCTCTTAGCAGGGGTGGGCATGAGGGCCAAGTCAGGATATAAGGATGTGTCCAGACAGTGCCCTGGTGGGTATCAGCAAACAGAAGCCGAGCTATTTGTTAAGTGTCCAGGTGATGTTTGCAGTCTCTGCAGTGATGTCTACTGCTGACTGACTCTACCTGTACTCAGTAGGATTCTCACAGAGATCAATACCCAGCAACCAGGCAGTGTGTGTGTGTGAGAGAGAGAATGCAAGCAGAGATGATAAAGGAATCCATTTTCCTGAATATTTCTCTCATTTGAAGATCTATCCCACATCAGATGGTAAAAGTATAATAACCACCAATTAAGAGGAATTATTAATAACGATAGACTTGTGCTGAGTACTCTGAGGAAACAAAAAGTTACTATATACAGGCCTTTGAGGAGGCTTGAAATAAGCCAGTAGAGAAAAGTTCAAGCCTCTAGGGGTCTAGGGCAGTGCTTCTCAAACATTAATGTGCATCAGAATCCTCAGGGATCTTGTTAAAATGCAGGCTCTGATTCAGCAGGTCAAAGTGGAACCTGAGATTCTGTATCTCTAACCAGAATCCAGGAGACACAATGCTGGCAGTCTCAGGCCACACTGTGAATAGCGATGAGCTAGCTGTTGAGAGGAGGAAGAATGTGCTGTGAGCTGACGTTGTGACCAGGGCAGGCTGTTAGGTGGACATTGAAATATGCGCAAGATGTTAAACCCCCAGACAGGATATGGGGACTGTGTTGTGATGTATAATAAGCAATATATATTTGCTCTTCCCCCCTTTCCTGACACGGAGCTCTTGAAACCTTGAAATTTCTTAAGTGATAAGAGGCACAAATATGTCTTCTGTTAATGAGGTGACTTTAGAAAGCTCCTCAGTAACCTAAGGATAGTGACTGGTTGGCAGGGGAATCAACCCTGTGATTAGAAGGTTGGAATTTTAAGTTCTACTCCTTGACCCCTGAAAAGCTAGAGGTTGAATCAGTGGCCAACAGTCAATGATTTAATAAGTCACTCCTACCTATGCAGTGAATAGGCTATAAAAACCCAAAAGGACAGGGTTCAGAGAGCTTCCAAGTTGGGAAGCACATGGGAGTCTGGGGAGAGGGGACCGCTCAGAGAGGGCATGGGAGCTCTGCACCCTTTCCCCATACCTGCCCTATGCATCCCTTCCATCTGGCTGTTCCTATGTTGTGCCCTTTTATACTAACCTGGCAATACAGTAAGTAGAATGTTTCACTGAATTCTGTGAGCCACTCCAGCAAATAAATCAAACTCAAGTAAGAGATCATTGGTCCCTCTGACCAGTAGGTCAGAAGCCCAGGTGATAAGCTGAGCTTGTAATTGGCATCAGAATTGGGGTGGGAGGCAGTCGTGTTGACTGAGCTCTTAGCCTGTGGGATCAGATTCTATCTCCGGGTAGACAGTGTCAGAATCTGCTTAAATTGTAGGACACCCACCTGGTGTCAGAGAATTGCTGCAAGGTGTGGAGGAAAAACCCACACATTGGAACCGGGAGCAGAATTGTAGGGATATTCAGTAAATCTTCACTTACGTCATGGATAGGCTCTTGAAACTGTGACAAAACAATGTACAATGAAAGCAATTTTACCACAGGCTAATTGATATAAACAAGGATTAATTTCCTATAGTATCTCATCAATGTTTTAGCAAAACACCATTGAATAAATAAAAAGACATAATTTAAGGACCTGCTGTTTGTGGAAAAAGTGGACACTTTAAACAAAGGCTCAGAGACGGGGGGGAGGGTAAATGTGGTGCTGCCTTCCAGCAGGAGAGTGGGAAACAAGCCATGTTAGCATCCCGGAGGAAGGAAGTGACAAGATGATAGGCGCTTTGATGGGAATACGGAAGTCAGGATTTCTGTGTGGAAGTGGTTAATAAGTGGGGCTGAAATCTGTTATAAATGGGGCTCCAAGTGCTCTATCTCTTCAGCTGAGAGTTTATTTTAAAATCCAAAGTTCAAATACTCCGTGACGGTGACATGTGACAAAAAACATACATGCCCTTCACCTTCTCTTTGCGTTGGGCCCTCATATTAGTAGAACCAGAGAATTTTGGAGCCCAAGGGTACCTTAGAATGACCTAGTCCAACTTCTTCAGTTTGCAGATGGGCTCGGGGCCCAGGAAGTGGAAGAGACTTTTTTCAGGACAAAGCACACATAGATGACATGGAGAGAGTAAGATTTGGGAGTCTCTCAACTTTCAATGCAGGGGGTCTAACTCTTCTTTTTGCCTATTATTTTAAAGTCTGTAATCATTCAGTGATGGTTGGTATTTCCCTTGCAGACTTCCTCTCAACTGACTTTACCTGCCCATCCATCTCTGGTCCTGGCCAGGAGGCTGAGGCTAGGAGAAAGGCCCTGGTACCCTGGGGCTTCTGCCTCCATGGCCCCTGGTGCAGGGGCCCCGCCCTGCTGTTTCCTACAGGACGTTTGCTTTCATTCCCCTGTCGATCAGAAGCAGACTAGCAAAGCTGGTGCACAGGCCAGAGGCTTCCTGACCAGTGGCCTTGGAGCTAGGCAGCCCTGTTCTGCATCTCTCCACCCCCAACCCCAGCTGCTGGCTGTGAGCAATGCCCTTCTCATATGCCTAGTCCTGTGGCCCACAGCCTTATAACTACCAGGTAGTTAGCCCCTACATTTGGGTAACCGATTTGCCCCTGTTTAGCAGGGACTATCTCAGTTGTAAAATCACCGGCCTCACATCCCAGGAGTCCTCTGTCCTGAGCAAAATGAAGCACTGGTCAATTTTCTCATTTATCCAAGGTAGTAACATTTTGTATCTTACAAAGTGGTTTGGGAACATTAAGGAAATAAAAACATAAAACACAACAGAACAGGAGCTCAATAAATGCTCTTTCCTCTCTCCTTCTGTGCCAGGTTTCCTAGTGTCATTGGCCCCTCACATCTCCAGTGTGGGGCGCAGTGAGCGCAGCTCTCCACAGTGGCCCAAGGTCTTTGCTGGATGGAGGGAGGGAGGCTGAGCCCACACAGGTGTTCCTACAGCAGTGGAGGACTGAATGTTAGATTTGGGTCCAAATGGCACACAGGTGTGCTGAGCCAGGAACATCCCGCTCCTAGCCAACCCTCCCCCTCCAGCAGCCCCTAGGAGGGAACTCCAGTGCAAGTGATGTAGCTCTGTAGAGTTGACCAGGAGAAACTGATCATGTGAAAGCAAAAAATAGAAGCAAGGAAGGACAAATGACTATTTAGGCCACACAAAACATTTATTTATGTATTTATCATATAGTCATTTATTTATTTACTGTTTTTAATTTTTATTTTTAATTACAGTTTGCATTCACTATTATTTTGTATTCGTTTCAGAGGTACAGCATAGCAATTAGAAATCATATATTTTTACAATTATTCCCTCACTGATATTTCAATTATCCACGTGGCCCCATACCTAGTTATTACAATATCGTTGACTACATTCCCTGTGCTTTACTTTACCTGATTATTTTGTAACTACCAATCAGTATTTCTAATCCCTTCACATTTTTCACCTAGCTCTTCAACCCCCCTCCTATCTGGCATGCATAAGTCTATTCTATGTATTTATAAGTCTATTTTAATATTGTTTGCTCATTTATTTTGTTCTTTAGATTCCACATGTAAGTGAAATCATATGGTATTTGTCCTTCTCTAGCTGACTTGTTTCATTTAGCATAATACTCTCTTCAGTCCATTCATGCTGTCGAAATGGTAAGATTTTATTTATTTTATGGTCAAATAATATTCATTGAATGTATATTCCACAACTTTTTTTATCTACTTGTCTATTGATGGGTACTTGGATTGCTTTTATATCTTAACTATTGTAAATAATGCTGCAGTGACCATAGGATTGCATATATTTTTTGAATTATTATTTTGGTGGATTTGGGATATACTATACCAGAAGTAAAATCACTGGGTCACCAGGCAGTGCCATTTTTAATTTTTGAGGAACCTCCACACTGTGTTCCACAGAGGCTAAACTAATCTGCATTCCCACCAAGACTACACTAGCGTTCCTTTTCTCCACATCCTCTTCAACTCTTGTTATTTGTTGTTTCATTGACAGGTGTGAGGTGTTGCCTCATTCTGATTTTAATACGCATTGTTCTGATGATTAGTGATGTTGATCATCTTTTTATATGTCTATTGGCCATTTCTATGTCCTCTTTGGAGAAGTATCTATTGAGGTCCTTTGCCCATTTTTAAATTAGATTATTTGTTTTTTGAGTTTTATAAATCCCTTATAAATTTTGAATATTAACCTTTTATCAGATGTATCAGCAAATATGTTCTCCCATTCAGTGGCCTGTCTTTTCATTTTGTTGATGGCCTTCTTTGCTGTGCAAAAACCTTTTAATTTGATATAGTCCAATTTGTTTTAGTTTTGCTTCCCTTGTCCAAGAAGATATGTCAAAAAAATATTGCTAAGAGAAATGTCAGAGATTTTACTGTCTATGTTTTCTTCTAGGAGTTTTATGGTTTCATCTCTTACATTTAAGTCTTTACCCCATATTGAGTTTATTCTTGTATATAGTATAAGAAAGTTGTCTAGTTTCTTTCCTCTTTTTTTTGCATGTATTTGTCCAATTTTCCTAACAATATTTATTGAATAAACTATCTTTACCCCATTTTATATTCTTGCCTCCTTTGTCAAATATTAATTGACCATATAGTCGTGGGTTTATTTCTGGGACCTCTATTCTGTACCACTGATCTATATGTCTGCTTTTATGCTAGTAACATGCTATTTTGATTAATTTGGCCTGTAGTATATTTTGATATAAGGTAGTGTGATTCCTCCAATTTTGTTCTTTCTCAAGATCGCTGTGGCTATTTAGGGTCTTTTGTATTTTTATACAAATTTTTGAATTATTTGTTCTAGTTCTGTGAGAAACACCAATAGTATGTTGATAGAGATTACACTAAATCTATAAATTTCTGTAAATAGTAATCTATAGTATTGCTTTTAATTATCTTAATTTTTCCTATGAGGATATGCTTCCATTTATTTGTATCTTCTTCAATTTCTTCCTTAAATGTCTTATAATTTTTTGAGTACAGGTCTTTTACATCCTTGGTTAAATTTATTCCTAGGTACTTTTTATGCAATTGTAAGTGGGATTGTTTTTTTAAATTTCTCTGATAATTTATTATTAGCATATAAAATGCAATCTATTTCTAAATATTTATCTTGTATTCTGCTATTTTACTGAATTAGTTCTAATAGTTTTTTTTGGTGGAATCTTTAGGATTCTCTATGTAAAATATCATATCATCTGCAAATAATGAGTTTAGCCTCTCCCTTTCCAATTTAGATATCTTTTATTTCTTCTTGTTGTCTCATTGCTATGGCTTGGATTTCAGTACATGTTGAATAAGAGTGGTGAAAGTGAATATACTTGTCTAGTTCCTGATCTTAAGGAAAATGTTTTTAGTTTTACCATTGAGTATGATGTTAGCTGTGGGTTTGTCAGATATATACTTTGTTATGTTGAGGTATATTTTTTCTATTTCCCCTTTGTTTGTTGGGATTTTTAATTACTGCTTCAGTTTCATTGTTTGTAATTGGTCTGTTCAGATTTTCTGTTTTTCAGTCAGTCTTAGGAAATTATACACTTCTAGTAATTTATTCATTTCTCCAGATTGTCTAATTAGTTGGTATATAGTTGTTCGTAATATGTTTCTACAATCCTTTATATTTCTGTGGTGTCAGTTGTTATTTCTCTTCTTTTACTTCTGATTTTATTTACTTGGGTCCTCCCTCTTTTTTTCTTGATGAGTCAGGTGGAAGAGTTATCAATCTTGTTTATCTTTTCAAAGAACCAGCTCTCAATCTTTTGTATTATTTTTTTAAAACTCTTATTTTATTTCCAGTCTGTTTTTTTTTTCCTGTCCACTTTGGGCTTTGTGCGTTGTTCTTAGTTCCTTTGGGTGTAAGATTAGATTGTTTATTTGAGATTTTTCTTGGTTCTTGAAGTCCGTAATGCTCTGAATTTCTCAGGATTGCTCTTGCTGTGTCCCTTCAATTTTGGGTTGTTGTGTTTTCATTTTAATTTGTCTCAAGGTATCTTTTTATTTCTTCCTTGATCTCATTGTTAACTGATTCATTGTTTAGTAACATGTTATTTAGCCTCCATGTGTTTGTGTTTTTTTCTTGTAATTGATTTCTAGTTTCCTACCACTGTGGTTTAAAAGATGCTTGAGATGGTTTCAATCTTCTTAAATGTATTGTGAAACATGTTTTGTGGCCTAACACGTGGTCTATTCTGGAAAATGTCCCATGTATACTTGAAAAGAATGTATTCTGCATTTGGAGATAAAATTCTCTGAAAATATACACATCCATTTGGTCTGTGTCATTTAAGGCCACTGTTTCCTTGTTGATTTTCTGTATGGATGATCTATCCATTGATGACAATGGGGTGTTAGATCCTCCTACTATGACTGTATTACTGTCAGTATCTCCCTTTATGCCTATTAGTATTTGCTTTATACATTTAGACATTCCTATGTTGGATGCATAAATGTTTACAAGGGTTATTTTCCCTTGTTGAATTGATCTCTTTATCATTATGCAATGCCCTTCTTTGTCTTTTGTTAT
>PVJC01032853.1:0-19719 GCA_004026665.1 Murina feae
GCCTCCCAGCCTCTCAGCCTCCAACCTCCCAGCCTCCAACCTCCAGCCTCCCAGCCTCCCAGCAGGGAAGGCAGCTGCTCAGGCCCCATGTAGCAGAGCAGCCTCAACTCCTGGCCCCCAGCCCCTCCTCCCACTCCCTACCCCTGCCCCAGGCCACCCCTAGCCTCTTGCCAGGGCTGGAGCTCAGCCTCAGACAGGAAGAGAGTCCAACCCCCAGGCCCTTTGGCCTCGGGACACCGAATGCCAGCACTGGGCTGGTCCTGGCTCCCGCTGCACCTCCAGGTGGCTGGGGCGCCACCCACCCGGCCCCATCCCGGCTCCACTCACCGGTTGTGCTTGTTGGGGGAGCCCTTGGCCGGGGAGCCCTTGGGAGACCCCTTCCCCTGGGCGCCTTTGCTCAGCCCCTTGAACATGGTGGTGGAGGTAGGTGCTGGCTCAGGCTGGCTCGCGGGCGGGCGGCGGCGTCTGTCCTCCTGGCGGCTGGCTGGGCTCTGCGAGGTGGGGCGGCCGGGCGCGGGGAGGAAAGGCAGTTTCTGGGAGGCCCCTCTCCAGGTGAGGCCCGGCTGCGCATGCACCCACCCTCGCCCACACTCACGCCCGCTCCTGCACAACCAGTTTGGGAGGAAAGGGCAGAGCCAGAGGGCGGGGCACCGAGCCTGCCCAACTGCCAGAGAAGGTTTGGACTTGTCACACCCACAGCCCGCAGGCAGCCAGCAGGTCGCGCCCAGCTGGGGAAACAGCTGGGCGCAGGAGGGACAGGGCTCCCGACAGATGGACAGACAGACGACGGACGCATGGGCAGATTGGGGGCCTCAGCGCTCGGGCTCCGGTGAATGAACACCTTCTCCAGGCAGCACAGCTGCAGGGCTGCCAGGTGTGCCCACCGCAGCCATCGCCCCTGGCCCTGGGGTGGGGGTGGGGGTCCTGGGTCTCCACTTACCACCCAGGCACCCAGTGCCCACTCTGTGGTCTCTTCAGACATGATGGGGAGCCAGGGGCGTTCACCCCAGACAGCTGGCACATTTTTAAAGTGGGCACCACCCAGCAGTCCCGCCACCCCTGGCTGTCCGTGACTCCAGGGCCAGATGCAGGAGGACAAGCATGACTGGGATTCTCAGAGGGTCTCCCCCTGACCCGCCCCCAGGGACCCGTGTCAGCCCCCAGGTGCTACTGAATGAGCCCCCAGAACCCACTGCACTTGGGTCTTCCTGCCTCCTGTCCCCGGAGCAGCCCTGGTGGCCTGGGACTCAGAAGGAGTGGCCATGGTTTACTGGCCTTTCCTCCCGCTGAGTGCCCACAGGGTCAACTTGGGGGCTGCCTTCTTCTGCGGTGGCCCCAGCGTCTTCATGAAGGGAGGGGGCCTCCCCATTTCCAAGCACTCATGCCACTGGCCCAGCCCAAGGTTCTACCGTTTTTGGTGGAAGGAGGGTGTGAGCGCAGGCACACTGGCTTGGCGCTGGGACGGCCTGGCGCCTCGCAGAGGGCAGGGAACATCGGAGGAGAGAAGGGTCCCAGCAGACTGGAGACAGGGGCCCAGGCCTGACACTGGCCACATGGCCCAGGGGCACACAGCAGGCCCGAGGCCCTTTTGGCTGCATCTCATGGACCAGCCGCTGAATGGCCCTGGGAAGGGGACACGGAGTCACGTACCCTGGAGGGGGAGGGGCTGAGCGTGGCAGGGTTGAGGACGGAGGTGAGGACAGTAGGAGGCCTGCGCAGGACCAGGAGCAGCAGGGAAGGGAGTGGTGTCCATGTCCTGCTCCCACCACTTGGTGGGGGAGATGCCTGGGCCCAGCCCCTCCCCCGCCGTGTTCCTGGGTGCAATCGGCCGTTCTCAGCAAGGGCCCATCTGCTTCCATGATTGCAGGGTCCAGGAGCAACCCTAACCACAGGCTTCTCATCCTGAACCAGTCAGCACACGTCCTTATCTGTGAGATTAGGCGACGCCCGCCCGGCCGGCTGGGGAGAGCCAGACTGGAGAGGCAGCGTCAGCCCACTGTCCGCCTCCCTCCCGAGGGCTCCGGCCCCTCCCTCGGAGGCGGTGGTCACTGAGGGGGGAATGGGGGAGGCGGTGGGGGGGATGGTGTCCATACTCCAGCCCTGGGAGCGAGAGCGGCAGGGGAGGCCCCTCTGAGCTGGGAAGGGAGAGCCTGGAGGCGGGTGGGGAGACAGACAGGCCGAGTGCCACGGGCCTCACATGCCCGGGAGCTGGATTCCTGGCGGGACCGTCTAACGCCCAAGCAGACCAGAGCCCAGCCTCCGACAGGGCCCACGGGCTGTCAGCGGGCAGGTGCCGCGGCTCTGAGGCAGCCCCACTCTCCGAGGGAGGCTCCTACTCAGGTGGCCTGGCCCCCAGAACAAAGGCGCAGGGTGTCCATCGGTGAGGGGCACACGCAGCAGCTGTGAGCCCTTGAAATGCCACCGGTGCGAGGTGAGGGGCGCTGTCCGTAAAGACTGCGAAGGAAAGAGGGTGTAAAACACCTCAAGGTTTTATCGATTGCATATCAAAAAGGTATTCTGGATACACAGTAAAATGAAATGTATTTTTATTTTAATGATTCTTTATTCTTGAAAATATTACATATGTCCCTCCCCCCCAATTCATCCCTCCCGCCGCCCCAGGCCCTCACTGCCCCATTGTCTGTGTCCATGAGCTGTCCATATCTGCATACCTGGTCCTTGGTTGGTTACCCTCCCCCACCTTCTGAAATGTATTTTTAAAAACTGATTTCACTTGTTTCTTTTCACTTTTTTAACGTGGCGACTGGAAAGTTTGAACGGCAGGTGTGGCTGGCGTTGGTGCCCCAGTTAGTTCTGTCAGACAGTGCTGACCTGGCAGCTGGGCAGGGCCCCGGCTTCAGCCTTCCTAGGTCTCGCCCCTGACACGTCTCCTCCCCTCGAACCAGGCAGGAGGCCCGCCCTGGCTTCTCGTCCTGCCCCCAGGCCTTCCCCTCGCCTGGCACCTGCTTCCTCTGTGGACTGAGAGGTTTGAAGTCACTTGACCCCAAGTCTCCCTCCAGCCCTGTGCCAGCTATGACTCCAAGTGGCAGCTTACTGGCATCCCGGCCTGAAGCTGCAGGGAGGCCCATCCGAGCGGAAAGCAGCGCAGCGTCCGCTCTGAGGCTGCCAGGCACGCGCGCACCCATGCAACCAGGCAGCAGGGTAGCGGTGTGGCTGGTCCCAGGGCGTGAGCAACCCTCTCTCCCCGCCAGCTCCGGCTCCTGCAGGAAAGGGACCCTCCCTGCTGAAGCAGATGGTGGCGACTGCTGCCTCTGCCCTGGGAGCCGTATCTGCCAGGCCCCAGGGCTCCCTGGTTGGGACAAGCTTCGCCATCTCAGGAAATTGCCCTGTTTGTCCTAGAGCTCAGCCACCAGACCCTTGGAGCCCAGCTGGCTGACCACCTCCTGCCCCCCCCCCTGGCTCGCGGAGGACAAAGGTCCCTCCACCAGCTGGACGAGAGGACAAGGGCTGTGGGATGGGAAGTCGGAGATGACGCGCCTTCAGCTGGCAGGTGCCCTGGGGAAGTAGGGGCGCAGCCCCGGGATCCACAGGGCAGTCAGGAGGAGGCTCTCTGGGGGTCTGAAGAAAGGTGCTGACGGGCCTGGAGCAGCAGGAAAGGTGCTGGCTTTCCCACTTGTGCCCTTCACAGGACGAGTTTAGAGGAAGCAACTCAAACACACGAGCAAACAGGCAAGCAAACTCTGTGCTGGGAGAACAAGGCTCCCCACCCTCGGTGGCAAGAGCACAGGGACCTCAGGAGTCCTCGGGGCCAGGCTGTCCCTCCCCGGGAATGGGTCCTGGGTGACCGTGATGGCCCAGCTCCCTGTGCTGCAGCGGCAGGCACAGCCCACTGAGTTCCAGACGTCTGCAGCTGCCCTCAGGAGCAAGCAGGGGCCCTGGGTCACTCTGCCACCTTGAATTACGGGGGGCAGGAGGGGGGCTTAGTAGCTAGGTCTGGGGGCTGCAGCCTTCATGCAGCTCAGGTCTGATGGAGGCAGCTAGCTAACCGCACCTCCTTCCTTCCCAGTCAACAGCAGGTGTGGCAGCCGAGAGCTACACGGGCTCCGGGAGGGAGAATTGTGGGTAAGTTGCACGGAGCCTGTTCACTGGTCCGAAGAAGAAAAAGGTTTTATAAAATGAACAAACAGAAAAAATACAAGTAACAGTCTCCATAGACTAACTGCTCATTAGCCTTTATTGCCAGGAAACTGGAAAGCAAACAGGGCAGCGCATCCGACTCCACCCCGGGAGGCAGGAGCGGCGGGGCCGTCAGAGGGAGAAACGCACGGTCCAGGGCCCAGCAGCCCCCACTCACCGGGCCCTGGGCTCAGACTGTCCGGGAGGAAGAGGAGGGACTTCTCCAGATTGAGGCCTCTGGGCAGCGCTCTCCCACGGCCCCGGGGCAGAGCCAGGACAGGGCTCAGGGGCGAGTGGACGTGGGGTGGGGGTGGAGGGAAGGAAATCCGTCAGAGAAGCAGATGCGCCTGTCTTATGGGGGATGACCCCTCGCCCCTCCACCCCACGAGCCACACAGAGCTCGCGGACGTCACGGGCTGCAGGGCCGGGCCCCTGCCTGTCTAACCGCCGGCTGCCAGAAGCGGCCCGGAAAGTCCAGCCTCATAAAAAGGAGGTGGCGCTCTTCCAAGTAGTGGTGAGGGGTCGCTCGACCACAGGCCCTGCGTGAGGACTCAGCGCTGCAGTTCACGGAGGCGAACAAAACCACCTGCTACAACGGGGTGGGGGCAGCACAGTGGGCACGACAGGGCAGGGTCCTGTCCTCCGCGGGTTCCTGACAGCCAGCCGCCGAGGCTGCGGCCACCCTGCCCGCGAGCAAAAGCAAAGACACACCTGGGTCCTCAGACCCGTCTCACCAGTCGGAAAAGGTCAGACAGCGGCTCCCACAACCATTCCATCCGTGTTACTCACTTGTGATTTTTTTTTTTTTGAGGAGACTTTGATAGTCTCTGTGGTTTTTTTTGTTTTTAACATATTTTTATTGATTCCAGAGAGGAAGGGAGAAGATACAGAAACATCAATGATGAGAGAATCATTGATCGGCTGCCTCCTGCCCACCCCCTACTGGGGAACGAGCCCGCAACCCAGGCATGTGTCCTTGGTCAGAATCGAAACCGGGACCCTTCAGTCTGCAGGCCGATGCTCTATCCACTGAGCCAAACCAACTAGAAAAACGATTCTATTTTTTTTTAAACTTGTACCAACTGTGGACACAGCTGGCTAAACACTTGCAGTCACTGTGGCAGACGGGGAAGTGGACCCCTGCAGCCAGGGGCTGTGCTGGACACGGCTCCCGCCTGGCCCCACCCCACGGGCATGGCCTCTGACAGCCACACGCCACCAGGCTGGATTCTTCCAGTCGGCGATGTCAGGATGGGGCAGGCCCCGATTTATCTTGGCTTTGGAACAGCGATAAACTTTACAGCTAAGCCTGGTTTCCATCTCCTCTGTAGCAACAAGTATCTTCAAAACAAAAATTTAGAACCAGCACATATTTTCGCTATCTTTGGACATTTTCCTAGGCCTCTGAAGGTTCCAAGCTCCCCGAGGCCGAGAGCAACCTGCCGTTTAGATTCTGAGCTGTTAGCTCGGCGCGTACATTGGGTGACGCGAGCATGAAAAAGCAGCCCCGCGGTGAGACAGGCCAGCGGGTGGGGGGCCCCCACCCCAGGCTGCCACCCCACATGCCAGGGACAGGCCCGGGGCCAGAGGTGAAGGAGAGAGCCAGCCCAGTGGCGTTTCATTTCACACGGGGAGTCCAGGACCTCACCTGGTTGATGGAAAACCGGAGAAAGATGGACATGGGAGCAATGCACGTGAAAGGGAGAAAACCCAGAACCACGGCCCACGGTGTTTTCTGAACGGAACCACAGGGTAAGGGCAGGTGAACGTGGCCAAACTGTGTCTCTTCAACCCCAGGCTGAGCACTATCCCCATAATAGCGCAGTTTCCCACGGCCAGTGCTTCTACAGAGCGAGACTACCTCACCCAGCCGGTAGGAAATGACACGAACACTGCAGCCCGCAGGTGCCCCGAGAACAGAGGATGGAGGTTCCTCCTCGCCCCGAGAACAGAGGACCCAACCTGCTGCCAAACCACAGCCCATCCTGGGGGAGGGGGGGACGTGCACCCCAACAGCAGGAAAGATGCGCTGGAAACAGCGGCACCCACACCCACTCCCCACACCTGGGCCTCCCTGTGCTCCCCGGGAAGGGGGACCCTGGGCGCTGCTTTCACCCTGGAACCCATGGCCTGGGCCTGGCTGAGCCTGACCCCACGGGCTGGAAGTTCCAGGGCGCTGCCTGGCCCTGCTTCTGGCACCTCGTCCCCCACCACACAGCCTGTCCAGCGTCCAGGGTGCCTATGCGGAGGGCGGAAGGCCCTGCCAGCTGTCCTCTTATACAAACATGTCCTTGTAATACCAAACAGGTCTCGTCCCAGCCTCACGGGCGGACTGCAGCCGTGGTCAGAGCAGCTGGCAGGGAGGGATTCCTAGTGTGGCCACGAATCAGAAAACGCGCAGGAGCTGTGACCAGGGCAAGGATGCCGGCAATGGAGGCCCCGGAAGGCCCTGAGCAAGACAAAGGGACGCCTTTGCAGGTGAGGATGGCAGTGTCTCACGCCGTCCTGCCCTCAGTGCTGTGGACTCTCCTGGCGGAGCACAGCCTGTGGCTGTGACCAATCACCTCAAGGCGGCGAGGGGGACGCGGACCCTGGACCCCAGAGCAGCTGGCGGGCGAGGAAGGGGTGAAAGCTCCCAACTGCCCTCAGCTTCATAAGCCCCAAGACCACAACCGACGATCCCTGTTCATATTTCAGGAGGGATGACGCCCCTGAATGGTGTGGCAGAGACCATAAAACTTTCAATTATAAAAAAAAAAAAAGTTCTCTTTGACCCAAAGCAAATCCTGGGGGAGGAGAGATCACGTGTGAGCACGAGTACGCAGTTCTGACGAGCGGCTTCCCACCCATGTGGCTTCTGCAATTCCCTGGGAGACAGGGCCCCTCGTGCCCAAGGTGGGGTCCGCCTTGTAAGAACGCTGAGACGTTGAAGCCATCAACCTCCTCTTCAAGCTGCTCTCATCAGCGCCAAGTCCGAACCACACTCGGCCAGCGTTCCCCATCCCCTACGGGATGTTTCCATTTCCAAAGGGATTCAGAGGTTCAGGTGCATCTCAGGCTTAAATCGCTTTATTCCTTGCTTTCTCACATTGCTTTCTGACTTATAAGTGATGCTATAGTAGAAATGATAAAGAATGACTAAGGACAGCATAAAGGGGCAACGAGAGAAATTGGTTAAAATACGGTGGCAGCTACCAATGACGGCCTGGGCGCTGCAGAAACTGCCTGACACTCTCACCCGCCCACCAGGAAGTCGGGGTCCACCTGACACACGGGCCAGGCAGCAGGTTCCAGGGAGAGGCCGGGCCTGGACCGAGGGGGGCGCGTGAAAACACGGGCACAGTCTCCAACGTCTTCGCCTTTTAATGTAAGATCTGTTTCCATCATTTCGGACTGTAACACGTTTCTTCTAAAAATAGAGCTCTTTGCGTGTTCTGAAACTTAACTCCCACGGGGACGTGAAGGGACGAGGCCACTGCAACGCTGGGAGACGGGGCCAGTGCGTGCGTCACGGACAAGCTTTTCAAGGGGCGCTGGCTACTCACAGCGAGGAGGAGCTTGTTTCTAACCCACAGCACTGAAGGGCGGGACGAACCCCCGAACCCCCTTCCATGCCTGGTGTGCACTCCTCCCCGAACACAGTACCGACCGAGGGAGATCAAGCGCGACGCACACGGGACCAGGTGGCAGCGGCCCCCCAGGAGCCGGACAGGGGGAGCCCGCACGCGCCCCGGAAGGAGTAAGTGCACAGACACACAGGACACAGGGATGTGGAGCCCTGGGCCAGTGCGGACCTGCACCTGCCACCGTGGAACTCGCTGGGGTTTCCCGCAAGACAGACCGGTCGGGTCTCCCCTGCCCCACGGAGCCTGGTTAGCTCCTGAACCCAAAGATGCCCTTGATGTAGCCCGTGAGGCCGCTCTTGGCCTTCTGCTCCAACTTGTCCTCGAGGGGCGGGAAGGCCACGTGGTTGAGGGCCAGGTCGAAGAACAGGGGCTTGCACGGCACGGGCTGGAAGCCGGGCGGGAAGTGCACGAGGCTGGCCTGCTTGGTGACGAGGGAGGGGTCCAGGCAGAACGTCTCAAACCGCTCCACCAGGGGCTGGAAGGCGAGTCGGAGGGGGGGTCAGGGCGAGCCAGACCAGCAGGGGACTCGCTGTGTGCAGCGCCCAGTTCAGGGCCTACAGTGCGACCTCACTTGGTCCCCACTAACCTCCTGTGCCCCACTTAACAGCTGAGGTCAGAGAGGCGCCGGCTGGAATTGGGGTACCTATGGGCCTGCCAGATGCCCAAGTCTAGATTCCCAGCAGGGGTGCTCTTTGGCACCCCAGTCCCTCAGTGTAGTTGGGACCATTGAGATGACACCTGACAAGCCTTGTACAGGCAGCTTCCAGGTTTCTGAGTGAAAGGGAGGGAGCAGGTAAGTCCTTAGACTAGGGGTCCCCTCTGCCAATGAGCACACATCCCTAGTGAGTCGGGAACCCTCCTTTTCCCTCCTCGAGAGCCCCCCGAGGCTCACCGTATTGTCCTTGACTTGGGAGGCAGTCTCTGTCTGCTGGGAGTCACTTGCATCTGAAAGGTCATAGGGATTCAGTAAGGACGGGGACATAGCAAACCTGGTCGCAAGGACACCTGTTACACGTGTGGGGTCTCACACCAAGGGCAGAGGCCACCCGTGGGCCAGGCGGCCCTCTCCCTCCTGAGCCCAAACTCTGCTGAGAAGCTGTGCAGAGCAGACGGGAAGCCCAGACCGGGGCCGCCGGCCCACGAAGCCCGCACAACTGTCGGGAGACACGACTAGGCGGAGGGACAGGACGACAGTCCCTCCAGCTTCTTCCACGTAACGGGAGGCCTCACTGCACGAGGCCGTGGCAGGGAAATACGAATCTTACAGGTTAACCAGGACAGCCCTTAAGGCCCCGGAGAGCAGTGGGGCGGGCGAGGAGGGGCCGCAAGAGGGGCTGTGGGGGGCTCACCCAGGATGGCCGCCGCCTGCAGAGAGCACTTCTCCGACCTCACCTGCGTGATGAGCTCTCGCACGTCGGGCAGGTCCTGCAACGAACCAGAAACCCCAGCGTCATGAGCTGGCGATGCCGCTGCGCCAGGGGACTCAGACTCCCAGCACTTCTCCCACCCAGAACACCGGCTCGTTCTAACGGGGATTGGGAATAATGCCCGGGAGCAATGAGACTAATAGGAGCATTAATAAGTTTATTGGGAATAATGCCCGGGAGCAATGAGACTAATAGGAGGAGTATTAAGTCAGTTTATTGGGAATAATGCCTGGGAATGAGATTAGTGGGAGCATTAGTCAGTTTATTACTAGGTGCACGAGCTGTTTTACAGGTGAGACTAACGCACAGAGGGGCCAAGTAAAGTGCCGGCCACACGGCCCGGCCTGCGAAGCTGGGACCCACCCTGGCGTCCGGCTGGAGCACAGGCCCGTCTCCGGCCTCATCTCTCACCTGGCAGGATTCACAGCGAGCCCAGGCGAGGCTCCCGCTGAACCCTCGCGCCTCTACTCCTCGGGCACGTTAGGTAGAAGGGGCGTTTGTGAAAGGTCTCTGCTCTCCCGGGAGAAGCCTCCGCCCTGGCCTGCCTCCCACGAGGATGACTCCGCACTGTGACGCTGGCCGCACTGGTCACCCCTCCTCCGCCCGCACCGTCTTCGCCTCCCAGCTGCCTGCCTTTGCTCCAGGACCCCACCCCCTCGGCATCCACAGACGGGCCCCCACATGCAGGTGCTGGGGAGGCGACCACGGCGCAAGCTCTGAAGGCAGAGACAGTTTATGCTGCAGCCCCACGCCGAGTGCTGTGCTGAGCAAACAGCCGAGTCTGTTAGTACCAGCGCGTTTATTAGACCTTCGCGTGTTTTCCTCAACAGCCTCTGCTCACAAAATACACACGGGTTCCTCGGACCAGCCGGTGCTTCGGGAATCTCTGCATCCCAGAGTCACGAGCTTAAACGGCCAGCTCTCCCCACACCAACCACCCAGCACATCAGGCGAGGCCAGTGTGCTTGCTTGGATGGCCACCCGACCGCCCGCGGGGGGGACTAAGATGCACATTTCCACGCAGAGGCTGGGGCCTGAGTGCATGCCTAGCACACGGCCAGGTGCTGCTGCCGCTGGCCCAGGCACACGGTGTGGGGAAAGGCTTCGGCACCTGTCCTCAATGTGGCTGCATGTGAAAATCACTTTAAAAACCCAAGGCTCAACCCAGACATCCATTCTTTCCCCAAAGGCAGTAAATGAAGATAAACCCTGTTGTGGGTGGGACCGGACAGGGATGTGACTCCAGACACCCGTTTTAAAGACCTGCCCAGCGATTTCCACATGCAGCCGAGTCTCAGTTACTTCATCCAGAGGAATGGCTTCCCCTCTTTGGACCTGGATCTCCTCAGGCCCGCAGCTCCCATGCTGACCAGGCGGGCCCACCCCAGGACAGGCAGCCCCTAGAGACTCACCCTCAGGCTGCTCCTGAAGGCCCCGGCATCGGAACTCACTTCATCTGCATATTTCAGGACTCGGTCGTACAGGACGAGGGCCTCGCTCCACTTCTTCACCAGCACGTAGGACTGGGCGATGAAAAAACACCTGGAGGGAGGGAAAGGCACAGGCTGCTAGAGCACAGCTTCCCAAGGGCAAGGCTCTCCTTGAATTCAGGCTGAACTTAAACTTTTAGAACTGATTTTAGGGAGAGAGAGGAAGGGGGGAGAGGAAGCGCGGAGAGGGAAGGGGAGAAGGAGGAGAGAGAGAGAAACACTGATTTGCTATTGCATTTATTTACACACTAGTGGCCCAGTGCATGAAATTCGTGCACATTAAAAGGGGATTAATTAGAGGAAATATTTTAATATTGCTATCTGCCCTTTCTCTATAATAGAAGTGTCAGAGATTAAAGAAAATTAGTAAAACGTATATGAAAATCTTCCTCCTGTCAGAGTCTGGGGTGCACCATGGAACCCAGAGTCAAGTCCTCAACTATCCATGTGCACCTCAAAATCACTTGAGACCCAAACCTGGACGGCCCCCTTCATTGGGCTAGATCCAGACCCGGCCGATCCCACCCTGTCAAGCCCTGCCAGGTCGGGGGGTGCAGCCTCAGGTCCCCTGGGTGCCAGGGCAGGGGGGCACAGCCTGAGGTCCCCTGGCCTGGTGCTGGGGTGGATGGCACAGCCTCAGGTCCCCTGGCCTGGGGCCAGGGCAGGGGGCATGGCCTGAGGTCCCCCGGCCTGGCACCAGGGAAGAGGGTGCAGCATGAGTTCCTCTGGCCTGGTGCCAGGGTGGGGGGAGCAGCCTGAGGTCTCCTGTCAAGCCCGGCAGTTGGAAGGCACGACCTGAGGTCCCGTCAAGCCCCATGCAGGAGGTGGGTGGGCGCGCAGCCTCAGGTCCCTGCTGATTGCTCAAGGCTCGTTATGGGAACTTAGCCTCAGCTGTGGGTGCAGATTGCCTGGAGTGACGGTCAATTTGCATATTCCCTCTTTATTATATAGGATTGGCTAGCAGCTGATTGTTGTATGTGCCCGGGCAGATCAAACCCACAACCGTGGCCTAATATGACGAAGCTCTAACGAACTGAGCTGCCCGGCAGGGCTACGTGTTAAATTTGGAAACAGGTTTCTGACCCTCAGGATCACTGCCTGGAGACCCCACGTTCTCACCCTCCCCCGCATGGGAGGGCCAGTGAAGGGCCGATGTAATCCCAGCCAGCACCGCACACTTAGGGTCACACCACTCATCTCTGCTCATCTGCTTCAGAAACCAAATCCAAAATCCCCTTCCTAATGGGAACCAAGCCACCAGGACCTGAGCTGAGGCTGCCGGCCTGACAGGACAAAGGGTCCCAGGGGCCAGGAGGGGCACCCTGGGGAGTCAGAGTGCGGGGGGTGAGGTCTAGAAAAAGAAGGGCGCCAGGTGGCCATTCTGTCCAGACCCCCTCTGGCTACACAGCCCGCATCCAAAACACTAGTCGTTTAGAGAAGCGAGAAGCCCGCCTTCCCTCAGCTTCAGCTCCGCTCTGCCTGGTTCTAACTGACCCTTTCCCAGCACGGTCCCTTTTCCACGGGAGGAGGGAGGGGGAGAGGACGGTTAATGTGCATGCTCTCTGGCTGCCCCAACCCACCCAAGTGCAAACAGGGACCCTGGGAGCCGCCAGCCACACCTGAGGCTTCGCTTGAACATGCTGGGCGGCTGGCTCTGATCACGGCAGGTTACCTGCAGCCAGCGCCCACCTCCTGGGCAGAGGGCCGCCCGTCCTCACCTGTAGGCCTTGTACACCAGGGTCCGCAGGCCGATCTCTTTCTGGAAGGCTCTGTCATCCTCTAAGCCAGGGAGCTGGAGCAGCTCCACCAGATTCTGCATGAGACGCACAGGAAAAGCCCGTAAGAGGTGGCTGCGGGCCAATCCATCGGCAAGGGGAAGCCTGGGCTTCCGTCAGGGGGAGTGTGAGTCCAGTGACCCGGCAGCAGCCACATCTGTGTGGCCTCCGTCGTCTCTGGGCCCCCTGCCCTTTCCGACTCCGTGCAAATCGATCCCAAGAGCCCTCTCGGAGCAGCTCGGCCAGAGGGGACGGCCCCGCCCTGCACCTTCCTTCCAGAGCAATCCACTCATCTGGGTGTGAATGTCTCACAATTTTGCTCCCTGGCAAGCTCCTAGGGCCGTGGCAGTGTGGCCTTGGTCTCAGGACGCGCCACAGCTCGTGGGCGAGGACCACACGCAGGCGAAGTGCTCAGCGACCCCTGGGCTCCCTGGTCTCTGCACATCAACACGCCTGCGTATGAGAGTCACAGCGCTGGCCGGTGGCTCGGCTGGAGCATCTGTCCCGGACAAATTGAACCCAAAAGGTTCAATTCCCGGTTAGGGCACAAACGGGAGGCGGCTAACAGATGTATCTCTCTCACACTGATGTTTCTTTCTCTCCACACCCTCTTCCTCTCTCGAAAATCAATTTTTAAAAATAATAAATAGCCCGGACCGGTTAGGCTCAGTGGATAGAGCGTCAGCCTGCGGACTGAAGGGTCCCAGGTTCCATTCCGGTCAAGGGCATGGACCTTGGTTGCGGGCACATCCCCAGTGGGGGGTGTGCAGGAGGCAGCTGATGGATGTTTCTCTCTCATTGATGTTTCTAGCTCTCTATCCCTCTCCCTTCCTCTCTGTAAAAAATCAATAAAAATAGTAAATAAATACATAAATAAACATTGGGGTCACAGTCACTGAAGTGGTACAAGGACAAGCCCTCTCTCTTCTGTCTTTACCGAGACCCTAACAGCTGCTGATTGTCACCACCCTTTCGCTATGTCAAGTGAAGACACTTGATGTCCAGCACGAGCCCAGGCCAGGCCCGTGCCCCCGTGGCCAGGTCACCTGCAGAATGATGTCGTAGAGCCGGATCAGGTCCTGGGGCCGGGCCGAGCGCTTGCTGTCATCCTCCGGCGGCGGCTGCAGCAGGGCCTTCTGCAGACCTTTCGCCATGTTCTCGTTGCGCTTGATGGCCGTGGACAGCTTGATGTAAGTCAGGTAGCTGGAAGGCAGCACATGTCCGCTCAGTTACACTCAGGACGCTGCCGTTCTGAGAAGACCCTCAGGTCAGGCGGGCCTAGCGCAGCGTGGGGGTGAGGACCTGGGGGAAGTGTGGCTGCTGCTCAGGCACAGAAGCAGGAACCAGCCTGAGACCACTTGACAGAATTTACTTCAGTCTCAGGGACGGTCTCTGTCTCTTCCTTCAAGGAGCGCAGAACGAGTCGTCGCAGAGGAAGTCCTTACGAAGACCACGGAGAGCAAGCCCTACTGGGCCCGGGCCTAGCCCACACTCACACTCACACTCACACTCCAGCAAGCGTGTCGAACGAGCACGCAGCCCGCCGGCCGTGGGTGCCGTGCCTGCGCGACAGGGGGCGTGTTTCCATGGTGGCTTCCCTCAGGGGTGAGAGTTGTCGCTGGGCATGGCATGTCCCGGGGACTGTGCCTGGGGCCTGAAACACCTGGGGAGGCCCCTGAATATCTGGGTTTCAGGCAACCATGTAGAAATCTGTTAAGAAGTGCTCAGGCCTCGAGGTCCCCATCCTCCTCTGGCAGAAGACGGGCGGCATCCTGGGAGAGGACACGAGAGGCCTGGGCTGGGGGACAGACGCGGCTGCGTCGGGCACTCCGTAATGAACCAGGGACCCAAGGCCTGTCAGTCTGAGTGCTGACTGGCTTCCTAGCCTCCTTCACCTCTCAGCTTCCAGACCAAGAGCAGCAGGTCTGCTCTGGGATCCGACCTGCCCAAGACAAAGCCCTGCAAGACTGGAGCCGGGCCCGTGGAGGAGGGAGAGCCAGAACGCCTGCCGCCAGTGAAGCCCAAAGCTGCCGAGCCCCGTGCAGCACACAGAGCTCCCGCCGGACAGCCACGCGCTTCACAGGAGGGGGACGCGGACGTTTACACGCTAACAAGACAGAAGAGGTCAAAACCAAGAGGGAAAATGAGCAACTTAGAAGAACCTAAAAGCACAATTCTTAACACCCCCCCAGAGACAGAGGAGACCTCCTGACCACAAACTCAGACTGAGAGACTGACTTTTAGAAACAACACGCAGAGAACACAAGCCGTCCTTGAAATGACGTGGGAGCAGCAGTGAGGAAGCCGCACAGGAGGCGGGGGGGTGGGGGGGAGTATCCTCACTCCTGGGTGAGGAGGGAGACAATACACAGCCCACACCTGCTCTCATCCCGACGACGCACTCACAGCGTCGCAAGCGCACGACCCAGCTCACCTGTGCAGGTACTGCAGATTGGACACCTTCCCCGACTCCCCATCCAGGCTGAAATCTCTCTGTTTCTGCAGAAAGTGAAAAGGGCACAGGTCACACAGCTGGCCTTCCCCTGGCTCTGGCACCGCATTCCATGGGTGGCCCCAACGCCCCTGGAAGGCTCCTCAAACAGATCTCCTGGCCATGTTCCCGACGACAGGGTCACTCAGTGGCCACTGGCACCTGGAAACAGGACTTGAGTGAGATGAGGGTTCAGAGTAAGGCCAGCAAGATTTCCTGTCCGCAGCTCCCGAGCTAGACCCCCGGCACTGACATAGGGCAGACACCCCACATCCACAGCCCCAGTTAGGGTCTGGGCCTTCGACCTGAGCTGGACCCATTTTGCTGTCAGCGCCACCTTGTGTGCGTGGCTGAATGATAACCCCAGAGATGTCCACATCCCAACTCCGGAGCCCGCGAAGCGGTTCTCACGTGGCAGGAGAAGCATGAGAGGTGGTGAAGCGAAGGGCCTGGGGATCAGCCTAGAATACCCGGGCTCCGAGGCAATCCAGGCTCCTTAGAGGCGGGAGGCAGGGGAGGTGGTGATACAGTGAGAGGAAGGCAGAGGTCGGAGAGGAGCAGGGAAGATGGAGGAAGGGACCGTGAGCCGAGGAATGCAGGTGGCTTCTGGGTGCCAGGAAACGCATTCTCTAGAAAACTGGAAATGAGCTCTCCCTGGCTCCCCCGAGCTTCCGACACGGACCCATTTAGACCTCCACCTTCCAGAACTGTTCGTAAATCTGTGTCGCTGGAAGCCGCTGAGTGTGTGGTGATGCTACAGCAGCCACAGGGCATGAGGGCACCCTGGTGTCCACATTCCCATGCGGGAGGCGCCCCCGATGCTGCGATTCCAGGGAAGGTGGAGGCTGGGGCTCTGTGTGTCCCTGGTAAGTGGACGAAGGGAAGGGTAACGTACAAAAGCAGCTTACTGGCTGCAGCCTACGGATATTTACTGAACATTTTATACCCCGTGTACTGTGACGCAGAAGAAAAGATATTGTTGCTTTTAAGATGCTTACAATCTTGAGGAAAATAAAACAAAAAGGTAAATATGAAACAATACACAAAATGTTAAATGGCAATTCTTGATTAACTGCTGAACATTAAATACACAGGAAATGGAGGCGTCTTTGTGGGCGAGGACGGTGCAGCAGGCTTCTCAGAGGTGGTGCGCTGTAAACAGGGAGCGGAGGGTGAGCAGGTGGAGGAGGGGCAGGTGGAGGAGGGGCAGGTGGAGGAGGGGCGGGAGCAGAGGGCAGGTGTGCACGAGGCACATGGTGAGCAGACAGTGGAGGCAGCGGGCTCCAAGGGAAGCAGCACAGTTCAGGGCTGGAAAGCAGCTGGAACCACGGGGGAAGGCTCTACACCAGCTCAGGGAGTGGGCCCTGTGCCTGCTAGGCCGCCGGCCTCTGAAGCGCGGCGCACACAGCCTGAAGAGCGAGGGTCTAAGGAGAAAACTAGATCTTCTGTCTCTAATTTAATTTTTAAAAATTTAATGCATTTTATGTATTACAAATCAGCTGACTGATAAGGCATGTAAGTTACAAATAAACATCTCAGCGGTAAATGCTCCATGTGACACGTGGGGCCCACTGCTCCAGCCCGAGAGGAATCGCTGATTAGACGCAGGAGCAGCGAGAGAACTGCGAGGGGGGTGGAAGCAGGTGTTTGGTGACGGGGAAGGAAGAGGCACAATGGCTGAGGTTCCCAGAGGCTGAACGAACCAGTGATTTTATTTTAAAGGGCGCACGGGAGAGGTCTCCCTGCAGAGATGAATTTGAGAGCGAAGGCCTAGCAGGTGAAGAGGAAACCATTAGGAGAAGCAGGAGAGAGAATTCCTCAACCTCATGGAGCCCAGAGGCTTTTGTTGCTTGTTAGCCGAGCACCCCCTGAACAACAGTGGCTGAGGGTCAATGCACTCAGTCCCCCGGGACCCCAGCTGGGCGTGGGCCCGAGGAGGAGGAGGACCCCAGCCCAGAGCAAGAGCCCGCCCTCAGCTGCTGGTCCTACCTGGTCCGGCTTCAGCTCTTCCCGAACCGCCTGGATGGCATCCCGACACTCGCTGAGCATGGACTCAAACAGGCGCTCCTTGGTCTCCTCACTCTCAGCCTGAACAAAGGCAGAAAGCACAGTGTTCTGATGGGAGGGGCATCACAGCGCTTTGATTCCCAATAGAAAGTGCCCGGCCAGAGAGCTTTCGTTGCCACCACCCTGCACCACGTAAGCTCCTCCTGGGACCCACCTGCACTCTCGGGCGGAAACGGGAATTCTGTGTCAATCAAGTGCGCGTACGAGAAGCACCCGGCCGACCACCTGAACTGCCCGTCAGGGAACAGATGCTGCCGACTGTTCCGATCACAGAGCCTCTGCCCCTTCCCGTCAGTGCCCCACTCCTGCTCAGGGCCTGCACCGGCACCCCTGGGGGGCCTCACGCGCCAGATCGGGGCGCTGCTGCTTCACACTGAGGCATGCCAGAGGCTTCTTTCCCTTTTTCCTTCCAGAACAAACGGCCTTGAACGCCACAGGGTGACAGCAGAATTACCCTCCGAACGTGACCCACAGACGTGCCGACACTGGATTGCGTTTACGTGTGAGCCAGTGAGTAACTGTGCTCAGCGGCACCCATCAGACATACGCGCCCCTCGCCTCTCACACAGCTTCTCTTCAGCGCCGAGAAGCTGCCCTCAGACGTCCCACTCGGCTCTGCCGAGAGCCTTTGTGGGCAGACAAGGTGGGCAAGACTGCACCTCACGACAGTCCCTGCACAGCACAGGGCGTCACCCCCCTGCTCGCCGGCTGCAAAGAGGGAAGGTGACTCACTACCTGAGCGGGGACCTGCCACACCGCATGACGTTCTAAGGAATCCGACTGAGCAGGTGGGGACGGGCGCAGAAAGGCAGCGATGAGGGACCTGTGGTACTGGCAGACCCACTGCGACACGGAAACCTCCACATTCCATTATCATGTTTGATTTCCACAGAAACTAACAGCCCACTGACCTCTACACAAACCCAAAAGAAAAGCCGGTCCCCTGACCGGTTTGGCTCAGTGGATAGAGCGACAGCCTGCGAACTGAAGGGTCCCGAGTTCGATTCCAGTCGGGGGCATGTACCTTGGTTGCGGGCACATTCCCAGTGGGAGGTGTGCAGGAGGCAGCTGATCGATGTTTCTAACTCTCTATCCCTCTCCCTTCCTCTCTGTGGAAAATCAATAAAATATATTAAAAAAAAAAAAAAGAAAAGCCGGTCCTGCCCACTCCTGTAAGAGATGGTGGGGAGGGGGTTTAGAGGAAAATCTTTCTTCTCTTAAGAGCTCTTATGTTTTTCCTAGTCCTCAGTGTGGAAAAAACCTTCCTTGTGAATTACCCAATATAAATCAAACACACTTTCTATTTATAAGTCACTTGACCCCCCTGTTGTTCCCTAACTTAGAACAAATCGGGGGCAGTCCTTCTATAAATCCATGAAAGGCCAAACACGGCCACCAGCAACGCACTGGGACCAGAGCAGCCTGTCCAATGGCGCCGTCAGCCACGACGCAGACGCCCGGCACCAGCGCCGTCCATACGGCAGGTGGCAGCTCCATGGAGACCGAGCACTGAGGTTTTCACCAACTTAAGCTGAGCCGCGTGTTCCGGCAGCTGCGGCTGCACAGTGGGCCCTGGAGAAACACACTTCATACAAAGCACTGGTCAGCACCTCGGGTTACAGTATCTTCCTAACTATTTAACCAAACTCGCTGGCCAATCTTCCAAGTACAACTGCGGAACGGGCAGCGTGCGGGCAGCGTACAAGCGTTTAACTGGCGTAAGATTTGCGACCAGACTTGGCAGCACCCACACCGAGCAGAGCCGCCTCCTCAGCAGCAGGATGAGCTCCGGCTCTGGTCCGATACCGTGCAGCCAGCAATTACGCCACCAACACCCTTTTAACGACGGGCAGGGTTCGCGGTTGGGACAATGGGTGTGTAAGTCAGAAAAGGGTGAACTTCGTTTTACCAGCTACACAGGATCTGCCTCCCTCCTGCAGGGAGGGTCACGTAAGGAGATGAAAACACCGCCGAACCTCTTTCCCGCCACCGGTCACCTCCCCTCCCTCGGGGTGAGGACACCTCTGTGCCCCCTGGGACTGTCCCGGAAGCGGGAGACCACAAGAAGGGGAAGCCGATCTGCAGGGAGGACGCCGATCAGCTGGGCACAGTGACCCAGAGACCACTCCTCGCTGGGCGGGCAAATGTCTCCCAACAGGAAGCTTTCAGCATGTCTCATTTTTACACTTTTATTCTATGAGCCTATCCTGGAGGCTAATAAGATCACCTGAAAGGACAAAGGAACAAGAAGAACCTGTCTACACGGAGAGGGGGTTCCTTAGAGCGCACACGCAGACCTCCCCACCTCCTGAGTCTGCGGCTGAACCAACAGGTGCCCCGAACACACGGCAAACTCCGTGCCTAGGAGCGAGGTGGGCCTGGGCTTGTCCCAGGTGCCTGCGACCCAGAGCAACCTCAGGCCCAGGAGCGCGTTACTCACTAGCCCTCGTGAACACATTCCAGATCAACTTCACATGTCCCAGGATGTGGCTTGAGGTCACTCTCCTGGCTCACTGGCTCGCTGGTACAAAGCAAAACCGACTGATGTCCTGAACTAGTGACCGCCCCCCCCGCCCCCCGCTATTAAAAACAGACTGTTTTCACTTGTCTGCAAAAATTGCTGGAAGGTGGTGGTGTGACTAAGAGACAAACAAGGCAAGTCTGACCACATTCTCCACCACACCCACAGGAGAGCCAGGGGACGGG
>PVJC01032854.1:0-19694 GCA_004026665.1 Murina feae
TCATTTTTTTGCATGTATTTGTCCAATTTTCCCAACACCATTTATTGAAGAGACTGTCTTGACTCCATTGTATGCTTTTGCCACCTTTATCAAATATTAATTGGGAATAGTGGTTTGGGTCTATTTCTGGATTCTCTATTCTATTCCATTGATCTATATGTCTGTTCTTGCGCCAGTACCAAGCTGTTTTAATAACAGTTAGCCTTTTATATATAGAGATTAGTTGAGAATTGTCTGTGGCCTAATATAGTCTATTTTGGAGAATGCTTCTGTGCTTCCTGGACTTGGATGCCTATTTCCTTTGCCAGGTTAGGGAAGTTTTTATTATTTCTTTGAGTAGGTTTTCTGTCCTTTTCCCTCTCTTCTCCTGGGACTCTATAATGCAAATGGTAGAATGCCTAATTTTGTCTCAGAGGTCCCTTATACTCCCCTCATTTTAAAATTTTATTTATTTTTGATTTCCCAATTTGGTGATTTCCACTATTTTGTCTACCATGTCACTGACCTGTTCTTCTGCCTCATATTTGCTATTGATATTCTCTTATATATATTCTTTAATTATTGTATTATTTAGTTCTGATGTTTTTATCTCCTTGTTGAAGTTCTCTCTGTGTTTATTCACTCATCTCCTGAGTTTGGTGAGCACTCTTATGACCATTACTTTGAATTTTTTATCTGGTTGATTGCCTGTCTCCACTTTATTTAGTTCTTTTCTTAGGGTTGTGTCTTGTTTTCTAATTTGGAAGAAATTTTGTGTCCCTCACTTGGCCTACGACGCTGTTTCTGTGTATTAGGATGTCTCACAGTATTGGAAGAGTGACCTCATGTAGAAGGTGTCCCGTGGGGCCAGTAGCGCAACCCCTGGTCACCAGGGCCCGGTTTTCCAGGGCATCCCCTGTGTGCGCTGTGTATGCTCTTGTTGTGCTTGGGCTGCAACTGTTGAGGGCACTGTGTTGGGTGGGCTGGTCTGAAGCTCATTTGTCTGATGGCCTGGCCTGCTGAGGGGTAGTGGCGGGTTGGGCTGGCCTCTGGCCTAGCCTGCTGCCACTATTTCTGGTGTACAGAGCAGCCTCCAGGGTGGATGGCTGAGGCCTGGTGACTATTGTGGGTACATTGGTGTGCAGTATCTGGCCCCTGAACCCCACTTTGGGGATGTTTCTGGCATCTCTAGGTGGTGGGGACAGAGCCCCCATTTTCCAGGCCTCCTGGGCTGCCACTGAGTTCTAGGGCGGGGAGCAGAGTGCTGCTTTGGAAGGTGTTTGGCTGGGTAGGTCCTCAGGGGAATGCCAGGTGGGTGGAATGATTAGCAGCATAATGGAGAGTGTCAGGCAGGCTGGAGAGCAGGAGAGACAACAAAACAAATAAGGGGAGAAAGGCACTCACTATTGCTTCTGTTCCCAGAGAGAGCCCACCAAATCCCTCCAGTGGACACCCTAAAATTAGTCAATATATCTCTTTCACAAATGACCCCTGTGCTTTGATTCAGAATGAGTGACAGACCCTGGGAGGGAAGGTGCTTGCTTTCCCAGAGCCCTCAGTTTCTGGAACACAAGCCCTGCTGGTTCTTACAACCAGATGTTAGGGGCTCTTTTTCCTGGAGTGGGTCCCCATGCTGGAGAGCCTGAGGTGGGTCAGATGCCTCACTCCTCCAGGCGGCTTCCAGGATGTGATATCCCTCTCACTGTGGAATGCCTCTTGCAGACCCTTACATCTTGATGTGGCCTTTTCTCTATATTCTTGGTTATAGAGAATCTGTTCTGCAGTTAGTTTTGATGTGTTGGTGGGAGGAGGTGAGCCCAGGATCTTCCTGCTCTGTCATCTTGACCCCACCTCCCTCCTTTGACACTGTTATATATATCCTATATAATAAAAGCCCAGCAACCATTACGCGGAATGACCAGAACGACCAGTCGACCAGTCGCTCTGGTGCGTACTGACCACCAGGGGCCAGATGCTTAATGCAGAAGGAGGGGGAGAAGGGTGCAGTGAGGCCTGGAGGTGCACGCTATGGCCCAGGAATCCCAGGAACCTCAAGCCCAGAGCTTGCTTTCCAATAAAAAAATAAATTGGGGGAAAAAAGTGGCTGTTGCTGCCACCCTGGGAAGAACTGCTTCAGGAGGGAAAGGGCTCCCGAGGCCCCACCCAGCCTGGCTGGTGCACCACAGGCTCACAGGGACTCACTGGCGATGTGCAGGAAGTGCAGCCCCTCTGACTCCAAAGCCAGTTGCACCCACAGCTGCTCCCCGTCCAGCTCCATGGTGGATGCAGCACTGCCAGGCCGCCTCAGCTCCAACTTCCAGCTTCTGGCTTCCTGCCTGCCCCTTCATATACTATGTGTGCTTGGGGGCGTGGCTTCGGCCTCCACTGCCAATAGCACCTCAACACAGACAGATAGTGGCAGGACACAGCCACCCGGGCTGGCTGGGCATTGATTTTGGCTGCTGATGGACATCAAGTTACACTGTGTGTTTCCATCTGTAGGCAAGCAGGGCAGCCCACTCCGGCTGCCGGCTCACCTTCTGGTCTAAGAAAGGCTCACTGATCTCTGTGTTTCTCCTCCATCCGGAATCAAAACCTCTTAGGGATGAATGATCCCAGTGATGTCCCCAACATATGCTTGGTGTCACTGTCACAGACATCCCTAGTCATTACAGCCTGTTCCTCAGCCCACAGTGCCCTGCTCTACCCACTGCCACTCCTCACCTGTCACCCCCTGAGGACCACCTTATGTTATCCTATTTGAAATGTAAGCAAGATCTCAAATGCCCCCCTGTCAATAGCTCCCTTGTCCTACCTTTCTTCCTTTAAAAACCTTGCATTTTAAGAATATATATTTGATTGATTTCAGACATGGAAATAGAAATATCAGTGATGATAGAGAATCATTGATTGGCTGCCTTCTGCAAGTTCCAAACTGGGGATCAAAACTTCCCCTGGTCCCTTCCCCCATCCATCCCCTGGCCAGCAGGCCCCTGGTAGCGCGCAGCACCTAGGAAAGGAGGGGAGGAGGAAGGTAGGGAACCGTGGGGTGGCGGAGCACTGAGGGCAGCATTGGCATCTGGCATCTGTTCCTTCTGCACCCAGCACAGCAATTGTCACCTCCTCTCCCAACCTTGCCAGGGCCTTTGAGCCCCTATAGGCCTGGCTCTGACCAGCCCTGCTGGCACACCAGGCCTAGGGACCCCACCCACGCACAGACTTCATGCACCATGCTCTAGTTTGCATGTGAAATTGCATCAAAATAAAAATTGCAAAGATTCTTAGGCAGCATAGGAAGTTGGAAAATGTAGCCATGGCATCATTCTTATTCTTGGTGGTGTCCTTTCCTCATAACAGTCCTGGGTTTGTTTTTCTTCCCCGTTACCTACCAGGTCAGCATCATGTCAAGCAGGGGACCTGTGAGGTGGTTGCTGTGCATAGGTGCTGTAACAAAAACCACATAGAAGAGCGATCACAAACAGTCAAGTGTTCATGCTTCCTGGGACAAGTTGCTGGCACCACTCGGGCTCAGCCTTCCTGTGTTGAAGGTAAGACCTTTCTGGTCTGTTTCCCTAACATTGCAGGGAGGACCTACAACTACAAAGAATCTCTCAACTTTACTGTCTTTGCAATGCAAAGAAAACTAGGTTTATTCTAGGTCAGTGTTTGCCCCAAAGTGAACATAAGTATAACTCCACAAATTTCATAATTAGTGAGGTAGGTTAGTAATGATGTCTCTTAAGAGGTACCTGTGGGGAGTTCCATTACTGGACAGGCAGGAAGATGTGCTTTGATTTCTTCTGACTCCACTATCCCATCTGCTTCCTTAGACACTCTTCTTCCTGCTCTCAAACTCTGGACTCAAGTTTTCTCACTTTATGTGAATGTTATAGACAAATATTTTCTTAATTTATAGTTTATTATTATTTTATCAAACAGTATAAAGCATCTTCTTTGGTGCAACTTCTCAGAGAACAGTTGGAGATTGTGTAGTGTTATTCACCCGTCTCCAAATCCTAGCAGAGTACTATGCCCAGCAGAGTAAATGTTGATGTTTGTAGGAGGAGGCCTGCGATTGATTCCTTTTGGTGTCCTGCCTTTTCCCAGGAGACACCTTGTTAGAAACAGTTGTTCCCGGAAGAACAGCTCTGAGCTTAAGTCGTGTAGAGTTTCCCTTTAGTCGCATGAAACCTCCCAGAAAATGAACTCTCCCAGTCTTATCTGATGCACATGTAAAGACTGGCAGGTAAAACATACATGCACCCAGACACCTGGACACACACGCACACAGAAACATGCACACAAACATATTCTTAACTGCAGATCTATTGCACAATTGAAAATAATAGCTGACTCCCTCACCTCTCTCCTCCAGGTACCTCTTTATGGGCTATTTGCTCACCAGTGGTGTTATATCAGCATAATCTCAGTTACTCTAAAGCTGGAGAGGGAACACAGAAAATTTCCCTTCCTTGTCTGAGGGCCAAATGTGTTGCCAAATTCAGGTGTCGTCAGATTTTTCTGAAGGTAACATGGTGCATATGCCATCTATCACATAACCCTCTGTCTTCTCCAGTTGCACCCCATAATCACAGGTATTAATAATTCTACAGTGAGGTATATGGATAGTCATGCGGAATGGGGCAGGTAGGTTGAAGAGCTTCCTGCTAGCTAATTCAAGTCAGGTTTTGCTGCCATCTTACAGAAATCCTTTTCATTTTCAGAGCTTTTTGGACTTGGGGATTATAGGTAAAGGGTTGTGTACTTGTAAAAAACACTACAAATGCATTTAAAAGAAATTTTCTAAATTCCTACATCCCCAACTAGGACAGTGAATTATGTATTTTCTCCATCAACTGAAGCCAGTCATAGCCATTCTGTCTCCTTCTCTCCCAGGTCAGTCTGCCTTTCTCCACCCCACTGTCACCCCCACAGTCTAGGGGCCAGCACCACATCCTACTGAGCTTACTATCCCCCAGATTCTATTCCCTGCCCTGTAGCAAGAAAGATGCTTCTAAAAAAACAGAACTGATCATGTCACTGTTATTCTTGAAACCACAATTTTGGTGACTTCCAGGTGTTTGAAGAATAAAATCTATCTTTGGCTATTAAGTCTTATGTATATCTAAATCATGTTTTACAATAATCAGAGTATTTTTATTTTAATCCTCACTTGAGGATAGGTTTATTGATTTTAGAGAGAGAGGAAGTGGGGAGAGAGAGTAAGAGAGAAACATCGATGTAAGAGAGCAACGTGGATCTGTCGCCTCCCGTACGCACTCCAGCAGGGTATTGAACCTACAACCTAGGTCTGTGCCCTAACCGGGAATCGAACCCACCTCCTGTTGGTGTATGGGCAATGCTCCAATTAATGGATCCACCTGGCCAGGGCAATACTCAAAGTATTGCCACCTGGAAAATAGGAATGGGGTAGCAATTACTGTTAGCATCTTTCTCTTAGTAAAGGGGACATTAATACCTTACCCTAAACTAGCTTGTTTTATATTTGGGCAAAATGCCCTTTGGCCACAACCCTAGGGATACATTTTTCTGTTTGGACAATGTATTTTTCTGTATGTTTGTGTGTTTAAGATAGATTTGTGGAAAATGCGGTAGATTTTGATGTGAATGTGTGTTGTACACAAATGGTATCACATCGGATACTTCTTAATCTAACCTGCTTTAGTCAAAAGATAGGCCCTAATGTATATAGCTGTTCTTATACTGAAGGGACATTTTGGTTGTGTCTATGGCAAATCAGCAGCCTTATGGGATAACTGGCTGATTTCTCTAATGTCATACCGTCAGGAGGTGATGGGGACTGATGATTTGGTGTCTGATGATGATGCACATGTTCTCCTTGCATCTCTGCACCCACGTGTCATGATGCGGGTGTGTCCAGGACTATTGGTAGTGACTAACCACATGTGGCTACTGATTATTTGATGTGTGACTGATTTAAATGAGCATTTGAAATATGACTAGTACCAATTTAATGGAAACTTTTGATTAGATATGCCTAGTGCAGGATAAGTTTTATGTAAATATATAACTTCAGAGCAACATCTGTGGCCAGAGAACGCCCAGACTCTGAAAGATGAATTGTGATTTTGTCTGTGTATTTGTGTTCCCTGCACCTGGCATTGCCTGGCAAACAATTGGTGCTCAATAAATGTTTACTGGATCAAAGTCACTGGAGGAGGTAGGAAGTTGTAATTCAGGCTTTAGTTAGGATATATTTCTGTTTTCACATCCTCCTAATCTTCTCATCCTTATCTGAATATATTTCCATTAGGGCTCTATAGTATTATCTGCTTAATCTTTATCCCATAATAATTATGCAGTATCATGCTACTAATTGGCTTGTGGGAAGACCTGGTCTCTGCTGATACATTCCCCTTTTCTTATTTGTCAATAAGAATAAAGAGGATCTGAAATATAAAATTCATTTCAATTTACATTTAAATTAAAACAAAGGTGAGAACATGTTGGAGCAGGCACTAATTAATGTTGGCATAGAAAGTGGAACAACCTCATGTATTTTTATTAATCTACACATCATTTTTTCATTGCTTTTACATAAAATTATAGCTTTTACAAGTTAAACAGGGAGAACAATTAGCTATTCCCCTTCCCTCCCCCATTTCCCTCATAAAGCTTCTTTGTTATAATGAATTTATGAGTCTCCCTGAACTATTGAAATGTGTCTTTAATACACATTTGGGATTTGGGAGAAGGTCTGGGAATTATTTGTTTGAGATTATGCTTACTTGGGTCCTGAAACAGACAACTGTTTAGCAGGCCAGCATTTTCCTCTTTGAATCTGCTCCTGGCATACACAGGCTGTTCAGTGGCGGGAACTGCATTCTACACATTTATCAAAATATAGCTCTATAGAGATCATGCTGAGTGGTTTTATGATAAAATGAGATAAATGAGTAGTACAATGAGCTTAATTTATTTTGTCAAAGGGAATGCTTTCTGAACTGAGTTTAAAAAGATGAATAAGACAGGCTTAAGAATGGGAGGCAGATACTTTATAAATTTTTTCTTTTTTAAAAAAAATCTTTATTGTTCAGATTATTACAGTTGTTCCTCCTCCCCGCCCCTTATAGCTCCCCTCCTCCCAGTTCCCACCCCACCATCTGCCTTTACTCCCCAGCACTATCCTCATCCATAGGTGTACGATTTTTGTCCAGTCTCTTCCCGCACCCCCAACACCCTTTTCCCCTGAGAATTGTTAGTCCACTTTCTTTCTATGCCCCTGATTCTATTTTATTCTCCAGTTTATTCTGTTCATCAGATTTTTATTCACTTGATTTTTAGATTCACATGTTGATAGATATGTATTTATTGTTCATAATTTTTATCTTTACTTTTTCTTCTTCCTCTTCTTTTTTTAAAAATATATTTTATTGATTTTATTGATTTTTTACAGAGAGGAAGGGAGAGGGAGAGTTAGAAACATCAATGAGAGAGAAACATTGATCAGCTGCCTCCTGCACACTATCCACTGGGGATGTGCCCATAACCAAGGTGCATGCCCTTGACTGGAATCGAACCTGGGACCCTTGAGTCTGCAGGCCAACACTCTATCCACTGAGCCAAACTGGTCAGGGCTTCTTGCTCTTCTTAAAGGATACCTTTCAGCATTTCATATAATACTGGTTTGGTGGTGATCAACTCCTTTAGCTTTTTCTTATCTGTGAAGCTCTTTATCTGACCTTTAATTCTGAATGATAGCTTTGCTGGGTAAAGTAATCTTGGTTGTAAGTTCTTGCTATTCATCACTTTGAATATTTCTTGCCACTCCTTTCTGGCCTGCATAGTTTCTGTTGAGAAATCAGCTGACAGTCATATGGATACTCCCTTGTAGGTAACTAACGGCTTTTCTCTTGCTGCTTTTAAGATTTTCTCTGTCTTTTGCCCTTAGCATTTTAATTATGATGTGTTCCTCTTTGGGTTCCTTTTTTTGGGGGTTCTCTGAGCTTCCTGGACTTGGAAGTCTATTTCTTTACCCAGGTAGGGGAAGCTTTCTGTTATTATTTCTTCAAATAGGTTTTCAATATCTTGCTCTCTGTCTTCTTCTGGCACCCCTATAATTCTGATGTTGGTATGCTTGAAGTTGTTCCAGAAGCTCTTACAAGTTAAAAAGTACACTATCTTAATATTTTTGGATTCTTTTTTCCTTTTGCATTTCTGGTTGGATGTTTTTTGCTTCTTCGTATTTCATATCTTTGACTTGATTCTTGCGATCCTCTTGTCTGCTATTGGATCTCTGTACATTATTATTTATTTCAGTCAGTGTATGCTTAATTTCTAGCTGGTTCTTTTTCATATCCTTGAGGATCTCACTATATTTCTCAGAGGTTTCTAGAAAATTCTTGAAAAACCTTATAATGGTGGTTGTGAACTCTATATCCAGTAATTTGCTTTCCTTCATTTCTGTCATTGGTGACCTGTTTCTTTGTCTCTGCATTTTGGCTGCTTCCCTGTGTTGATAGAGTGGCTTTCTGTGCTAGGTGTCCTATAGGGCCCAGAGGCTCAGCCTCCCCAATTAACTGAGGTGGACACTCTTGGTGCACCCCTTTGTAGGCTTTGTGCACAGCCTCCTTGTAGCTAAGCCTTGATTGTTGTTGGTATCACTGGGAGGAATTGACATCTAGGCCACTTGGCTGTGAGATTCAGCTGGGTCTATGGTGGGAGAACTTCTGTGCTGGAGACACCCTTATGGGGCAAGACTTGCTTCAGTGGGCTTTGGTGCTCACTGAGTCTGCCCCCTGAGTGTGTCCCTTTTGGATCTGAGGAGTTGTAATCTGGATGGTCCCACTCTGATCACTGGGTGCACTGGCTCTTGGATCTCTAAGAAGGTGCTAATTTAGCCTCTGCCTGAGGCTATCCAGCAGGAGCTACAGAGAGATCTGCAGATTACTCTTCTTTGTTTGGGGTTTGGAGATGCCCAAGATGAGGCTCAACTGTAAAGCAGTGCAAGCTGCTGTGGGGCCTTGGGCCTTCTTCTGGCTGTTCTGGGTCTCTCTGACCCAACTGCAGTTTGTTAGGTTATTTTAGATTGCAAAGGACCAGGCCTTTTATATGCAAAAGCCTCTGTGCCCCACCTTTGGGTGGGGTGGGGTCTCTGGGAATCAACAGGGCAGAGCAAACAGCTATGGCTGATCCTCAGCCCAGCGCTAGTGGGCCCTAGGTCTCAGTGTCCCGCGGTAATCACCGCAAGCACTGGTGAGAGAAAGCCACTCTGGAGTTCCACCCACTGCCAGATAGTTCAGTTTTTCCCCGTATGAGTCTGGATCCCCAGAAACTCGCCCAGAACTGGAGTTCAGAGCCATTGGGAGCTTGTGACTCCCTCCGGATTGAAAAAGACAACCTCGCCCTCAGTTGCCAGCCCTTTCTGCGTGCCTCTGTATCTCTACACTTTCCTTCTGCACCTCCTCTGAGTCTCAGTGTGCTTTTCTCTTTCCTTCTAGTTGTAGAATTTCCACTCAGCCAGTCTTCCTGTGGTTCTGAGTGGTGTCCGTTTTTTTTTTCCATTGTCGTTTTGAAGTGGCTGTGTGAGGCAGCAATTTCAGATGTTTACCTATGCTGCCATCTTGGTTTTTCTCAACTTTTTTCTTTTTAAAAAATATTTTTATTGATTTCAGAGAGGAAGGGAGAGGGGGAGATAGAAATATCAATGGTGAGAGAGAATCATTGATTGGCTGCCTCTTGCATGACAGCATTCTTGGTCTCCCTGAGTCAGTGGAGAAGCACTGACATTTCTCTGTTGTGAAGTTGAGATAATGGGATGCACTTTGTTTCCTCTGCAAATAATTGATTCCCAGATCCCTCCCTGCACTCACATCTTTTGGACCGCTTTATAGTGCTCTTACCTGCCTGCTGACCCTTCTAAGATGCACACCTCACCCATTCTCTTTCACACTCTTTCCTGCCCGCAGCCTTTCCTACTGCCCTGCCAGGTGGACTCTGCCTGGGTGCAGGTTTCCCTGGCTCCCTGCCCTGCCTTCCTCACACACTGTCTATGGCTCCCTCCTGCTTAGAGAGCCTGGTTTAATCTAAACCCAGCCTCGGAGCCCCTGGAAATTGCTTTCTAGACCATCCTCCTCAGCTGAGCGCTCCTTTTGGCCGCCTGGTCTGCTGGCTTTCAGGATGGCCACTCACTGTCCCATTGCTCCTTCTGCCCCCACAAGGATAGGTCACTGACCACCTGCCCATCAAAGTTTCTTCTGACTCATCCACATGGCTCTGATTCCTCTGAAGAGTATAGAGTCCCCTGCTGAGTGAAAGCCAGGGCCTAGGGAACAATTTTAAAGAGAAGATAAAGTGTTTTAGATTCAGCCTTAACGCTGTATAACTATAACCAAGCTCTGTCAACATGTATGAACCTTCTCTAATCCTGTGGATGGTATTTTAGGTTGGGGGCTGAGAACCATCTCTTACTTGTCTTTATATCCACTTGGGACAAACCAGGGTATTCAGAAATAGTGACTCAGTGGCAGCTCTATAAACATGGCCAGACACTGGGGAACACTCATTAATCTAAGCTGTTGTACAGTGTGGCACAGGAGACAGATGGGTGGAGAGAGAGCATTAGAACCTAATACCTCTTCTCTCATTTAACTCATGTTACCAAAAGCTCTGGTGTTTATTCCTGGAATCTTCTGCTTCCATTTCCTGATTCTAAGTGTTGTTGGGACAATCAAAAGAGGAACAGTAGGTAAAAGTGCTTTGAAAATGACAAAACTCCCTCTAGTTTGAAGATGATGAGAGTATCGTGTTATCTGGGGCTGAAAAGAATACACGTTCTCAGGTTCCCCCAGTGTGTCCAGTGGCAGTCTCTCTCTCAGAAAAAAATAACCCATTCAGCTACTTTCCTTCTTAGTGCTGGCACCTTCTGATTTAATTAGCAAGTGGTTATCCCAGATCGCAAAACGCCTTACTCAGGTTATTGCTTTTGATGGGACTGATGGCATAGGAGCTCAGGATTTGGCCAGAATCGAGAAGGGTGGGTACTTTTCTGCATCAGGGTAGACAGTGTCTGGCCACTGCAACTGATAATGAAACCATGCTGTGCCCTCATCATGCTTCACTACAGTTGCCTGACAGAGAGGTCTGCATGTACTGGCTTTCTCTGTCACCTCCTTTCATCCCTGATTCTATACAAGGGCTTGTTTCACAGAGATCCATGGTGTGAGGGAGCAGCTGTATACAGCTGTGGGCAAAGGGAAGCATACATTTCATATGGAAAATAATATAGTAATTGATAAATAATAATATAAGAATAAGCTCTGTTTCGTGGACTCACAAATGGTAGACCTGCTTTCGCCCACCTATATTTCCAGGTTGGAGCATGGGTGCAGGGTCAGACTGCCTCCATTCCATGTTGCTTGACTCTCTTCAAACCATGTGACTTTGGACAAGTCAATACCTCTGGGCCTCAGTTTTCTCTTCTCTGTAGAATGCAAGAAGATCATGTTTAACCTCAGAGGTACAGCTATATTGAAATTAGGAAATGTAGGGAAGCCAACTAGCATGCCAGGCCCTCAAGAAAAGGAGTTATAAAGATTTGCTTGAACTTGAATTTCAAACTTCTCAGGCAGTAGTAGTTTAAGTGAAATCCAATGGGGGATGGTTTCTACTAGCATTGCACCATCAACATACAACCTCCCACTAAGGATGAGGACCACAGTAATAGCTAACGCTTTCCGAGAACATAAATGACTGCCCCACAGTCAGCCAAGACTTTCACATGAATTAACTTTATCTTTGATATCCTGTGGTGAGGTTCTATTTCCCCCCCATTTTACAGATGAAGAAAGTGAGGTGGAGAGCAGTAAAATAATGAGTCCAATGTCATTTGTAAAAAGTGTCACAGCCAGATTCAGACCGAGGCAGGCCTGCTCTGAAGTGTGAACTCTCACTAACTCTGCTGTATCAGTGAGGTCAGTGAGCTCCTCTGTGCTGAGCTTCATGTTGTTCACATTGACAGGAGGAAGCAGCCTCACCCGCAGTATTTGGCCTTTGTTTTCCAGCTTCAATCGTGGCTCAGAAGTGGTGGTGTCACATGGATCCCTGTTTGGAAGGAGAGGATTGCAAAGTGCTGCCAGATGACTCAGGTTGGACCTGTAGCAGTGGCAATAAAGTCAGAACTACAAAGGCAAGTACAGACAAAGCAGCTGCATGGTGCAACCTCAGCACTAGTGGCCATGGTCCCCCATGGTGTTATCTGGCCATCAGTTGGATTGGCAAACTTGCATGGACAGTACCACCCCATCTGTGACTTTGGCCTTTCTGGTATGTCCTTTCCCCAGCATAACTCTTTATGTCAGACTAGAGGCGCAGTGCATGAAATTCGCGCAAGGGTAGGGCCCCCAGGCCTGGCTGGCAATCAGGGTCTATCCGGGCCATCCGGCTGCTAGATGGGGCTTCCCTTCCCCAGCTGCCAGCCACTGGCCAGGTCCTTCCTTCGTTTCATGCCGCCCCCTGGTGGTCAGCACACATCATAGCACGCTTGTTATGATCCAACTCCCAGTCTCCCAGTTGAACTCCCGAGGGGGGAGACTTTGCATATTAGCCTTATATTATATTATATTATATTATATTATATTATATTATATTATATTTACTAGGGGCCCGGTGCACAAAAATTTGTGCACTTGGGGGGGTCCCTCAGCCCGGCCTGCCCCCTCTCACAGTCTGGGACCCCTCAGTGGATGTCCTACTGATGGCCACAGTCTGGCAACGGAGACTCAGAGCAGGTGCCATGTATGTGTATGTGTGCCCACACATGTGCGTGTATTTGTGTGTGTCCACTGGGGGCCTGTCCCCAGCTGCACTGTCCTCCGAGCAGGCACTCCATGTGTGTGTGTATGTATGAGTGTGTGTGTCCCTACCTGGGACCTGCCCCTAGCTGCGTAGGAGGCTCGGAGCAGGTACCCCATGTATGTGTGTATGTTTGTCTCTGTGTCTGTCTCCTGGGGGCATAGTGCCAGCCACACTGTGGAGACTTGGAGAAGGCAACCCTCTGTATTGATTTCTCAGGCTCCTGGCCTCACCTGTGTGTTGTTCTCTCCCTTGAGCTGTGGCCGGGCCTGGGTGCTGCCTGCCCCCCACGCCTGCCTACTCCTGGATCTCCAGATCATGGTGGCGACCAAGGAGCAGGCCCTGATGCTTGCTGCCTGGCAGCTGTACATGCTTGCTGGCAATACAATCATGATTGGTGGAGCAAGGCCCTGCTACTTAGCCCTACTCCTGGCCCTGCCCCTACGTGCCTGCTGGCAACACAGATCCGGGTGGTGGCCAGGAGCAAGGCCCTGCTGCCTGTCCCTGGCGTTTGGAGCCTGCTCAAACCCCATCACCACTGCTTCCTGTCGCTGTGAGGGTGCCTGCTCACACTCCATTGCTGATGCTGCCTGCCGCTGTGCTCCTTCCTGCTCAAACTCCATTGCTGATGCTTCCTGTCCCTGTGCTCCTTCCTGCTCAAACCCATCGCCACTGCTTCCTGTCCCTGTGCTCGTTCCCGCTCAAACCTGATCACTACTGCTTCCTGTCCCTGTGCTCCTTCCTGCTCAAACCCATCGCCACTGCTTCCTGTTCCTGTGCTCATTCCTGCTCAAACCTGATCGCTGTTCCTGCTCAAACTGATCTCCGCTGCTTCCTGTCCCTGTGCTCGTTCCTGCTTAAACCCGATTTTAGTTCCTACTCAAACCAATTGGTGCTGCTTCCTGTCTCTGTGCTCCTTCCTGCTCAAACCCATCGCCACTGCTTCCTGTCCCTGTGCTCGTTCCCGCTCAAACCTGATCACTACTGCTTCCTGTCCCTGTGCTCCTTCCTGCTCAAACGCCATTGCCGCTGCTTTCTGTCCCTGTGCTCGTTCCTCCGAGTGCTTGCCCTGAGATCCATGCTTTCCAGCCTCCAGCCGGCTGGCTCCTCCCGCCCTGGGGCTGCCGCCTGGATCCCAGGCCAGTGGTCTTCTGTCTGCCCTGCTGGACCTTGGTGCGAGGCCTCTGTCATCTTGGCTGGGCTAATTTACATACCTTCGTTCTGATTGGCTGGGGGGCGTGGCTTAGGCGGCCGGAAGAAACGTTTAATTTTAATATTACGCTTTTATTAGATTAGATTATACAGTGACTATGACAAATAAGCTGATGTAATATTTTATATCCAGGGCAGTGGGAGGTCATGGAGTCATTGTTGGTGGAGGAAGGAAGTTAACACTCCCATCGTTTCTATGGGCTCCACCTCTAAGTCAGTCCCAATCCACTTCCAACCTATGTAAACTCAGTGTGTAAACCTCACCTTCAAAGGATTCCATTGCCCTTTCCCAGTGGCCCCTTTCAGCCATTTCCCTAACCCCTTCCTAAGTAAAAATTTCGGAGTTACTGATGACCTAGGGTCATACATCCACCAATGATAAATTTTTTCCTTCACTGTATTTCTTGTAGACTAAGAAATGACATTTCAGAAGATTATACTTGTATTGATTTTTACATATAAATATGAAACAAGACCATGAGCACAAGCCATGTTCCAGAAAAGAAGGTTTCTAAGTAGCCTCTTGCCACAGCACCCCCTCTCTGTTTATGTGCAGTCAGGGAGGGCATTTTCAGGAAGCAAACCTTCAGGGGTATTTTGGCTGTGTGTGTGGAAGATGAGTTTGCTCTCGTGAAATCCTCAACGGAAGTGACATTTCATTTGGCACTTCAGAAAGTGGTAGAAACATAATACAGCTCCCTAAGCTATCATGGTACTTAGCTACCTTTTTTTTTTTTTTTAGTGATATGCCACCTGAGAATAATCTCAGAGTTGTAAAACTTTGTTTCCTTTATTAATCCAAGTCAGTGTGACTTGGGCTGCATAAAACATTTTATGTCTTTTATGGATCTGATGCAGATGCAGTAACTCATTTGTGGAGCTGTGAACAGCTTCTGTGCACCCACAGAAAAAAATTCTGCTTCTTAAAATCAATGCTGACCTTACACTGCAGGTGAGACAGGGCTCCTGTGAAGGCAGAGTTGTGGCCTCCCAGGAGGAGGGGTATCAGGTACCTAACAAAATAGTTCCCACTTTCCTTTGGCGGTTCATCCACAACAGCATCCAAACAAGGAAGGGCTAAAAAGTAGGCTGTGTATAGTAAGTCACTTATGTCAGAATTTTATTTCCCTTTAAATGTAAATAAGAAAAGAGTAAGCAGTTAACCTGAGACATGAACAGCCTTCGGAGATGGTATGAAAATGAGAGGGGACGGTTCTGGAAGCAGTCCCTGGTCTTTCACGAGCATAAAAGGTTGGCATTCAATTTATTCTACCCCTGTGATTCTCAGGGTCCTGAGAGATGGTGTGGTGATTTCTTCTTGTGGGAAAATGTAACTGGATCTGCAATCCCACATCCATTGTCCTTTTCTTAATTCTGAGTTGCACTGCCTTCTCGGTGCTGTATTAAGTGCCTGGAGTCCGCTTAGCACCAAAGCCAGCCATTTGCCAGGACTTTCTGTTATTTGAAAATAGAAGTAAATCATATTGAATTTTAAGAATTTTAAGATTTTTACAACATCTACTAAGGGTGAAGAACTATATCTTTAGAGCAGTAGTTCTCAATCAGGGACATTTTTGACTTCAAGGGGATATCTGACCAAGAGTCGTCTGGTCCCAGGGTCATTAGTACTGAGATTGATGACTTCTGCATTAGAGAACAGTCTGTATTTTCAGTAGCTCTTTGCAAGCATCCTACCTGATTCTCCTACTTCATTTTGATCTTTCAGGTTTCTGCTAAGTGTCTAAATGTTTCCAGTATTTTACATTGGACAACCAGAGGTAGGAGTTAGGAATTTAAACAACTGGGGCATTCTTCAGCATCTCTGTCAACCTCACCATCTAAGATGACCAGATCCTCCTGGCATTGTGCTCAGTGGCCCTTTAAGGGGTGGATCCCTTTCTTTGTCTCCTGGGCTGTCACCGTGGGCTATCTTCATCCTCTTCTGCTATGATGTTATAGTAGTTTTGGTATCAATTGGTATAGAAAAATCATCATGGGAACTTGTTAGAATTGCCCTGTTTTGAGCCCCACCCCTAGGATATTCTGGAACAGTCAGCCTGGGTCGGACTTAGGAAACCACACTAGCAGAGTTGTTGGGGTGATTCTGATGAACAAGCTGGATGCAGGATGCACTGTTTTCTCTGAGCTCCCCACCTGCCCACTGTTCTCCCCTTTATTTGGCTTCTCCTCTGCTTTCTATGTCACCCGAGTTACCTCCCTGTCCAGATTCTTCCTTGATGAGAGACCATTAATGGGTCCCCAGGTAACAGGTGGAAAATACAAAGTATAAGCATTTTGGGAGGAGCTTTCATTGCCACCTACCCAAGAGGCTGTGTTTCCATGCCCACTGCTTTTTTCTTCACCCGCCCCTTCTTCTAAAGTTCCTCGTCTTTCCAGATCCAGCTGAGATGGCTTCTTTCCCCTGGGGTCTGGTCTTCCCTCATCCCTACGGCCAGAGCGTAAAACACTCAGTCCCCTGTCATAGGACAGTGGAGCTGATATTGGTATGCTGGCAGCCTTACCCACCCACATTCCAGAGTAACATGGACCTTCCTTATACAATCAGCGAAACTAAGGTTTTACAGGAAAATAAATCCTAAAGAATCTCCTCTACCCTTCAGTATAGATTGGCTCCAAAATGAGCTGGACCTGGTGAATGAGCTTCCTTAAGGAGGATGCTTTTGAGAGTCACATCCTAGATGTAGGTCAGCACTTGGCTGTAAACACTGTTAGGTCATGTACAGACGATGGGGTCCAGAAAGAGCCATTTCCCAAGTGTCAGCCGCAGGCCAGGCACCAGGCCACGCTCCTCAGGTCACTGTCTCATTCACTCTTCACCGCAGCGGAGGCGAGCAGGTGCCGTTTCACACTTAGCAGACGAAGAAGCGAAGAAAGACAGGCCTCCCCATCTCAGGATATGCCCAACTCAGTCAGGATTTTCAAGCCAAGGACTGATTCCTCTTTCACTCACATCCTTTGTCCTATTTGTCAAAAGTCCTGCTGGCATTGCCTTTCCTCTTCTCAATCAAAGCGATTCCTTTAAGTTGCATCTGGCCGTGGGTTTCTGTGCCTCTTTGAACCACAGTCAGGGAGAGGCCACATCCTGTGCGTGGCCCGGGGCTCCTTGCAGTCACCTCCCTCTCCCCCTGGAAGACTCTTCCTGTGGAGTCGGTGCTCCTGCCCCTCCTGCAAGTGTCTCCTGACATCTCCTTCCCTCACAACACTCTGCACACAGGAGCTTCCCACCGCCTGCCCAGCTGTCTTCCTCACACTGATGACTGTCCGCCATAGCACACTCCCTTCTGATGGACCGTCTGTTTGCCTATTTGTGCAGTACTTTCCTCCAGAAAAGAAGTCAGCAAGCTAGGCCTTGCTGGTCCAGACCAGCCCTGGCCTCTTTTTGTATGGCCTCTGAGCTAAAATGGGTTGCACATTTTTTTTTAATTTTTTTAAATTTTTATTTTATTTTATTTTTTTATTGCTTAAAGTATTACAACAAATGATAGATAAGTATTACAACAAATGATAGGTAGATCTCCAGTTTTTTCCCCTTGTCCTCCCCCCCCCCCCACCTCCCTAACCCCCAGTGGGTTGCACATTTTTTAATGGTTGAAAAAGTAGGAAGGAAGGAAAAGAATATTTCCATCAACACATAAAAATTCTATGAAATTTGAATGTTCTTGTCCATAAATAACGTTTTATTGGAACGAAGCCATGGCCCTTAGTCAATATTGCATTGCCTATGCTGCTTTTGTGTGTGAAGGTGGCGTTGAGAACTTAGAACAGTGAGTGTGAAGCCTGCACAGGAAGCGTGCTTACCGGCAGGCCCACGTGGAAAAGGGAGCCAGCCCTGCCCCAGGGCGGCCCCTTGAGGACGGCCAGTGTTGGCTTTGTTCGCTGCACTGCTCCAGCACAGACATGAGAGCCGTCCCATTGCTGTTGCATCAATAAAGGCCTCTCCGCCAGTTAGTCAGGAACCTGGGGTTTGACTAAAATCTGATTGGGTCTAAGGACCAGCCATGGTGACTATGCTATCAAATAACAGAATTTACTTTGAAAATATTTTCCTGGTGGAGACATATTAAAGGCCTAAGGTTTTTGCTTTTTCCTTCTAGATGGTGTATTGATTAACCTGTAAAGTTTCTTATCTAAAGAAATCAAACTATAGAAACTGCTGGTCTGTTTTCTTAGATTTCAAGTAATGAGCCTGGGGTGTTTCAAATGAAAAAAACAACAACCTTTTTTTGGGTGTATCTTTCCAGTAATTACAGCAGTTTCATAAAATAACTTCTTTTTTAAAAATGCAAGTTAACTACATTAAAAAATAACAAAGGCAACATTTTGGTCTTGACATATGCTGATTTTCATCGGCATTCATTACACAAAATTCCAGCATCATTAACAGAGCACGCTCAGCACGTGCCAGTTGGCCCCATGGGCCTTGAATGGGATTTTTGTGTCTCCACAGATACAAAGCGAGCACGTGTGGGAGGCTTTGTGCATGCTGTCTTTGCAACCTACAAGCAGGAAGTGTAAGGGAGGATTTGTAGAGCTGATTGGGGAGGTTGCTTATGGGTGAAGGTGCAACCTGCTAACCTGCACACAGTGGCACAGACAGGGATGTGGAGGTGTGGGCAGGAAGGAGTAGGTTGGGGTCATGGGGCATTGCATGCTCAACTGTTTAATTTGTTTTAGGTCACCCGGTAGCAAAGGGAGGTGTGCGGCCATCTGGAGGAGCGACAGCAAACAGAGCTTCTTGCTTGGATCACCGTTCTGGCCTCGTTGTGGGAAACTGTCTTGGATTTCAGCAGCTTCCTTTGGGCCTATATGTGCCGTGAGGAGTGCACTCAGTTTCCTGCCCCTGCCCCCTCTCCGCTTCACCATCTTGTTACATGGAATTGTTACAGGGGTTGCTGCTGCTGCACAAGTGACAGCTGGCTGGAGCTCCGGGACCGCACCTCCACGGAACCCGGGGAACGAGGAATGCACCAGCCAAGAAGTGGGCCGTCTCTGGAGGACTAGTGGCTTTTACAAAGGAATGAGGATATAGCTTCCACTCGGCCTCCTCTTTCCTCTTTGACCTATTCTGTTAGCCCTTGCATTAAAGTGGTTTGAAAGGGATCTAAGTAACAAAACCTATTTGCAGATGTAGGTTAATGAACGCTGATTTACTAGTGACGAAGACTTATTTTATAGACCTTGAAGAACAGCAGGACTTGCTGGGGTTATTATGTGTGCATTTTATTTTTGCTTTTGATGATTGAAATGATTTCTATTTTAAGTTAGATTAGAAGAACAGAAATGTGGGTACGTTAACTTCAGTGCACCATTTTGCTGAGTGCTAAGGAAGCATAGTGACTCTGATGTTTTATTGCCAAAGATTTATCGTGACATATTCACAAAAGAAAGAAAACCTCCTGGGTTTTGTATGGCTAATGCATAGACACAGAGGTAAACCATTTAAAATGTGAAATAGGCGCAGCCGGTGTGGCTCAGTGGTTGAGCATTGACCTATAAACCAGTAGGTCACAATTTGATTCTCGGTCAGGGCACATGCCCAGGTTGTGGGCTTGAGCCCCAGTGGGGAATATGCAGGAGGCAGCTAATCAGTGTTTCTATCTCTCGATCCCTCTCCCTTCTTCTCTGAAATTAATAAAAATATATTTCAA
>PVJC01032855.1:0-19702 GCA_004026665.1 Murina feae
GGGGGGGGGGGGGGTCTCAGCCTGCTTGGTGGCTTCCCAGGCCCTTTGCTGGGCACCGGGGAGCGGGAAAGAGGTGGCAGCCTGCTTGCCGGCTGCCCAGGCCCTTTGAGGGGCATCTGGGAGCAGGAAAGAGGCAGCAGGGGGTCAGTGGCCTGCTTGGTGGGCTTCCCAGGCCCCTTGCAGGGCATTAGGAAGCAGGAAAGGAAGGTGGTGGGCTGGGGAGCGGGAAAGAGGCGGCAGGGGGTCAACGGCCTGCTTGGTGGGCTTCCCAGGCCCCTTGCAGGGCACCAGGGAGTGGAAAAGCAAGGCTGCAGGGGCCAGGGTCCTGCTTGGCAGCTCCCCAGACCCCTTGGCAGAACCGGGGAATGGGAAAGGAAGGCAGCAGGGGACGGGTGAGTGGGAAAGAGTCGGCGGCCTGCTTGACGGCTCCCCAGGCCCTTTGGCGGGGGCACTGGGGAGCGGGAAAGCAAGCTCTTGGGGGCTGGGGGCCTGCTTGGCGGCTTCCCAGGTCCCTTCCGGGGATCAGGGAGCAGGAAAAGGCTGGCCTGACCACGAGGCGGGGTTTTCCCTGCTTCCTGGTGGCTGGAGGAAGATGAACAGTAGGCAAGCTTGGGAGGCAGGCAGCACCCAGGCCTGGTCACAGCTCAAAAAAGAGAACAACATAAAGGGGAGGGCAAGAGTCTGAGAGATCAACATAGAGGGGGTGCCTGCTCCAAGCCTCCACAGTGTGCCTGGGGGCAGGCCCCCAGCAAATAGACACGAACAGGAGGACTGCTCCAAGCCTCAGATGCGGCTGGGGGCAGGTCCCCAGTGGCGACACACACACACACACACACACACACACACGAGGCGCCTGGCAGACTGGGGCCATCATAGGACATCCACTGAGGGGTTCCAGACTGTGAGGGGGGCAGGCTGGGCTGAGGGGCCTCCCCCCTCCCCCGTGCACGAATTTCGTGCACCGGGCCCCTAGTCTAATATAATAAAGAGTAATATGCAAATTGACCATTACCCAAGACACCTAAGCCACGCCCACCATCCAAGCCCTGCCTCCCAGCCAACCAGAGCGGCTGTATACAAATTAACTCACCCAAGATGGAGGCACGCAGCCATGGAGCTAGAGCAAACCAAAGGCTTCTGTTGCAACTGCCTGCCTAGGCTGGCTGAGCCTCTAATCACGGCCAGGCCCACTAGCCAATCGGAGCGGCTGTATGCAAATTAACCCAGCCAAGAGGGAGGCTGGCAGGGCAGCTCTGCACTGGGAGCCTCCATGGCCCGCATAGCTGTGCCAGGTGTCTCAGCTCAATAGCGGGGGAGTCAGGCCTGGGGCCTCCTCGGGGCATCCAGGAGCAGCTGTCCTGGGTCCGCTGCCTGGCCCCGCCCCCAGGAGCCTCCATGGGGTGTCCAGGAATGCCTGTCCTGGGTCTGCTGCCTGGCTCTGCCCTGGGGGCCTCCTCAGGGGTGTGTGGGAGCATCTGTCCAGGGTCCACTGCCTTCGTCCGCCCCCCAGGGGCCTCCAGAGAGTGTGCGGGAGCGTCTGCTGCACAGTGCAGAGAATCCAAAGCCAGTCCGCTGCCCGGCTCCACCCCGGGTGTGTTTACTCAGCAGCAGGGCCCCACTGAGGGATCCTGCACCAGCGTCCGCCCCTGGCTTGCCACCCAGCTCTGCGTCAGGTGTGTCCCCTCAGCATTGGGGGCCCACCAGGTGTCTGCGATTGTTGGCCCTCCGGTGGGAAACGTCCAGGCCTGCACTCACCAGCCAACCCACCTCCCAGTGCACAAACCCTGAAGGGGCTGTGGGCAGCCTGAAAATGGCCCTCAGCCCCTCACCCAGGCTGGCCAGGCATGCCAGCAGGTGGACATCTCCCCCGAGGTGTTCCAGACTGCAAGAGGGCACAGGCCGGGATGAGGGACCCCCACCCCCCAAGTGCACAAATTTTTGTGCACCGGGCCCCTAGTTTAAAAATAAACGTTGACTCATGCATGTGCAATACATATAAAGTTCTCACTTGCGCCAATCGCACACGTGTTTTGATTTGTCGTTGTTGATTGTGAACTTGGTTGTTTTTGTTGACATTTCTACTATAGAGAATGGGCAAATAGTGATATTAAAATATTTCTTCTAATTAATGTGCACAAAATCATGCACCAGGCCACTAGTTATAAATAGAAAACAATACAGAAAATCACAAAAACATAAAACTGTTTCCTTGGGGGGGAAAAATCATTAATTTGACAAACGTCTAGCTAGATTGGAAAAAAAAACAAAGGACATAAAAAATACAAGTATCAGGAATGAAACAGAAGATATCAATATAAAATCTACATATATGAAAAGGATAATAAGGGAATGCTAAGAAGCATTCTGCATACATTTATTTGACAACTTAGATGAAAAAGACCAACTCCTCAAAAAAAACACTATCACAATTCACCTATATGAAATAATTTGAATAGTCATATAACTATTGAGGAAGTAAAATTTATAATTTAAAATACTCCAAATAGAAATCTTCAGTCCCAGATGATTTCACTATAAAATTCTACCAAAGATTTAAGAATTAATACAATTTATACACACTCTTTTCCAGAAAATGAAAGGTAAGATAATATTTCTCAATTCATTTTATGAAGCTAGTATTACCATGAATGTGGATGCAAAAATCTTTAACAAAATATTAGCAAATAGAACACAATACAAAAAATATTAGCAAACAGAATTCAACAATACAGAAAAAGAATTATACTCCATAATCAACAGAAAAAGAATTATACTCCATAATCAAGTGGAGTTTATTCATGAATCAAGGCTTGTTTAATATTTAAAAATCAATCAGTCCAGCCCTGGCCAGTTTGAGCATCGGTCTGCATACTGAAAGACCACAAGTTTTATTCCCATTCAAGGGCTTGATCCCTGGCCCTATCAGGTGGGAGGCAACCAATAAATCTCTCTCTCTCTCTCTTTCTCTCTCTTTCCCTATCCCCCCATTCCTTCCACTCTTTCTGAGAATCAGTGGAAAAAATGTTCTTCAGTGAAGATTTAAAAAAAAAATTCCTGCCCTATCTGGTTTGGCTCAGTGGATAAAGCGTTGGCCTGTGGACTCAAGGGTCCCGGGTTTGATTCTGGTCAAGGGCATGTGCCTTGGTTGCGGGCGCACCCCCCCATGGGGAGTGTGCAGGATGCAGCTGATCAATGTTTCTCTCTCATCAATGTTTCTAACTCTCTCTCTCCCTTTCTCTGTGAAAAATCAATAAAATATATATATTTTTAAAAATCCCATTAGTGTAATCCACCATGTTAACAAGTTAAAGAAAACAAAAATCACATGATTATATCATTGATGCAGAAAAGGCTTTAACAAAATTTAATACCCATTCTCTATTCAGAGAAATAGAACTAGAGGGACACTCTTTAATAAATAAAAAGCATCTTCCAAAAAACAAATAAATAGACAGCTAGCATTATATTCTTGATGGTAAAAGACTGAATGCCTTCTCCCTGAGATTGAGAATAAGATGAGGATATCGGTTCTTATCATTCTTATTCAACCATTACTAGAAGTTCTAGCCAGGGCAATAAGACTAAAAAGAAAATAAAAGACATATGGATCATAAGTAAATAGATAAGACTCTATTTGCAGGTGACATAATTATCTTAATAAAAAATTCCAAGGAATCTAACAGATAAACTCCTAGACCTACTAAGTAAATTCAACAAGGTTGCAGTATACAAGACAAAAATCAATTGTATTTCTTCATACTATCAATGAACATGTGGGTATGGATAATAAATTTACAGTAACATTTACAATCTTTCAAAAAAAATGAAATACTTAACATGTAAACTTAACAAAACAAACAGGACCTGTATGCTAAAAAATATAAAACACTGACTTAAAAAAAGATCAAAGGTAATATAAATAAATAAATAAATAAATAAATAAATAAATAAATAAATAGGAGAAACCAAGATGGCAGCATAGGTAAACACCTGAAATTGCTGCCTTGTACAACCACTTCAAAAATACAACTAAAAGACAAAACAGACATCATCCTGAACCATAAGAAGGCTGGCTGAATGGAAATTCTACAACTAGAAGGAAAGAGAAAAGCACATGAGCCCTAACCAGTTTGGCTCAGTGGATAGAGCGTTAGCCTGCGGACTTAAGGGTCCCAAGTTCAATTCCAGTCAAGGTCATGTACCTTGGTTGTAGGCACATCACCAGTGGGGAGTATGCTGGAGGCAGCTGATCGATGTTTCTCTCTCATCGATGTTTCTAACTCTCTATCCCTCTCCCTTCCGCTCTGAAAAATATTAAAAAAAAAAAAAAGCACATGAGACTCAGAGGAGGTGCAGAAGGAAAGTGCAGAGGTACAGAGGTGAACGCAGAAAGGGCTGGCAACTAAGGACACAGTTGTCTTTTTCAATTGGGAGGGAGACACAAGCTCCAACTACTCTATACTCCAGTTCTGGGCAAGTCTCTGGGGACGCAGACTCATACAGGGAGAAACTGGACTGTCTACCATCGGGCAGAACTCGAAGGTGGCTTTCTTTCAGAGGTGTGTGCAGTGATTATCGTGGGACACTGAGACCCAGGAACTCTTAGGGCAGGGCTTTTGCACATGAATGGCCTGGCCCTTTGCAATCTAAAATTACCTAACAAACTGCAGCTGGGTCAGAGAGACCCAGAACATCCAAAAGAAGGCCTGAGGTGGAGAACCAAGGTGGCGGCATGAGGTATATACCTAAATGCCCAGCCTCCACACCTACGTTATAGAAATACAACTATACAGATAAATGGCCATCCTCCAGAACCAAGGGAGGGGAAGCTCTACATCTAGAAGGCAAAAGAAGGAGTGCTTTGAGATTGAATAGAAACTGGCGGCACCCAAACTGAAAGGTACGGACGTGCGAAATGGAGGCAGCGGCACAGAGGTGCGGGTGAAAGGGTGGCAGCAGCTGCGCTCAGGTCCGTGGCTTGGAAGCAGATTATAAACTCCCAGGTCGCACTGAATGTGACTAGGGCTGTAGGGCAACGGGGCGGCAGAAGACCAGTGGTGGTCTAGCAGTGCTATTCACAGCGATCACTGACGCAGAGATTCGGGGACTGAGAATCGTGCACAGACCCCAGGGCTTGGAGACGCCAAACCTGGTAGAAACTGCGGCATCAGCAGAGAGGCAGCCATTGTGAGTCGCTCCACCCCCAGTGATTCTGAGACCCCGCCCCACCCCACCTACAACCCCACCCAAGCTGTGCGTCTGCCTGCCTGCAGCATAACCTAAGGGTCTGCAGCTGGGACAGAAATCCAATAGATCCAAACTCCAAACAAAGAGGAGAAAGGCCTGCAGGTCATTTTCCCCCAGTGATACCTCCCAGTGATAACTACAACAAGACTGTGCACCTAGCCTTCAAAGGCGTACAACAAGAGTGTCCACCCCAGGTGATTGGGGAGGCTGAATCACTGGGCCCTATATAGGACACCTAGCACAGAAAGCCAAAATGCGGAGACTGAGAAACAGATCACAAAAGACAGAAATAGAGGAACGCAAACAACTGGATATAGAGTTCAAAACCACAGTTATAATGTTTTTCAAGAAGTTTCTAGAGACTGCTGATAAATTTAGTGAGACCCTCGAGCATATGAAAAAGAAGCAGCTACAAATTAAGCACACACTGACTGAAATAAAGAATAATATACAGAGATCCAACAGCAGACAAGAGGATCGTAAGAATCAAGTCAAAGATATAAAATATGAAGAAGCAAAACCCACCCAGCCAAAAAAGCCAAAAGAAAAAAAAAATCAAAAAGTATGAAGATAGTGTAAGGAGCCTCTGGGACAACTTCAAGCATACCAACATCCGAATTATGGGAGTGCCTGAAGAGAAAAGCAATATATTGAAAACCTATTTGAAGAAATAATGACAGAAAACTTCCCATACCTGGTGAAAGAAATAGAGTTACAAGTCCAGGAAGTGAAGAGAATCCCAAACAAAAGGAATCCAAAGAGGACCACACCAAGATACATTATAATTAAAATGCCAAGAGCAAAAGACAAAGAGAGAATCTTAAAAGCAGCAAGAGAAAAACAGTTACCTACAAGAGAGTACCCATAAGATTATCTGCTGATTTCTCAATAGAAACTATGCAGGCCAAAAGGGAGTGGCAAGAAATATTCAAAGTGATGAATAGCAAGAACCTACAACCAAGATTACTTTACCCAGCAAAGCTATCATTCAGAATTGAAGGTCAGACAAAGAGCTTTACAGACAAGAAAAAGTTAAAGGAGTTCATCACCACCCAACCAGTATTATATGAAATGCTGAAAGATATCCTTTAAGAAGAGGAAGAAGAAGAAAAAGTAAAGATAAAAATTATGAACAACAGCCCTACCCGGTTTGGCTCAGTGGATAGAGTGTCAGCCTGCTGACTCAAGGGTCCCTGGTTTGATTCTGGTCAAGGGCATGTACCTTGGTTGCGGGCACATCCCCAGTAGGGGGTGTGCAGGAGGCAGCTGATCAATGTTTCTCTCTCATTGATGTTTCTAACTCTCTATCCCTCTCCCTTTCTCTCTGTAAAAAAGTCAATAAAATATATTTAAAAAATTATGAACAAGAAATACATATCGGTCAACAAGTGAACCTAAAAATCAAGTGAATAAATAATCTGATGAACAGAATAAAGTGGTAAATATAATAGAATCAGGGGCATAGAATGGGAGTGGACTGACAAATCTCGGGAGGGGGGGTGCAGGAAGAGACTGGAAAAATATCGTACTCTATGGATGAGGACAGTGGAGGGTGGTAAGGGCAGAGGGTGGGATGGGAACCAGGTGGAGGGGAGCTATGGAGGGAAAAAAGTGAACAACTATAATAATCTGAGCAATAAAGATTTAATTTTTAAAAATATATATATATATATATCTATATACACACATACATACATATATAAATAAATAGAGGCACATCAAGACATGAGTGCAAAACTCAAAGATGTCAATTACCCCCTAATTTATAAGGTTAATATCATTTCTATAAAAATCACAACAATATTTTTTAGAAATATAGATGAAATTACTCTAAATTTTATATAGAAAGGCAAAGGAACTATATAAAAACAATTGTGAAAAAGAAGTTAAAATGGAGGAATCAGTTTACCTAACTTTGAGACTTTCTGTACAGCTATAGAAATTAAGATTGTGTATTATTGATAGAGTGATAAACATGCAGACCAGAATATAGAACCTAGAAACTAGGTCCAAGCAAATATGCTTAACTGATTTTTTAAAATATATTCTTATTGATTTCAGAGAGGAAGGAAGGATGGGAGAGGGAGAAAGAGAGAAACATCAATGATGAGAGAGAACCATTGATCGGCTGCCTCCTGCATGCCTCACACCAGGGATCAAGCCTGCAACCTTAGCATATGCCCTGACTGGGAATTGAACCAGGACATCTTGGTTCATAGGTTGACACTCAATCACTGAGCCACGCCGGCTGGGCTCAACCAATGTTTTTAAAATATATTTTTGTCAACTTAGAGATAGACAGGAAAGGAGAGGGATAGAGAGATGGAATCACTGATGAGAGAGAACCATCAATAGGCTGTCTCCTGCATCCCTTTCTGGAGGATCGAGCCTGCAACTCAGGCATGTGCCCTGACCGGGAATCAAAGTGGTGACCTCTTGATGCATGGAACAACACTCAGCTGAGCCACACCAGCCAGGCTATGCTCAATTGATTTTTGTTGAAGATGCTAAAGTGATTCAATGATGGGAAAATAAATGGTACTGGAGTAATTGGACATGCACAGGCAAAAAACAATAACCAAAATGATCTCAATATGTCTTAAACCTGTTAAAGAAATTAACTAAAAATAAATCATAGACTTAAATGTAAAATATAAAACTTTTAGAAAGAAAATTATAGAAAAAATCTTCAGAATTTAGGGTTACGCAGACAGAGCTCTTAATAATCTTAAACAATCTATAAAAGGAAAAACTGATAATTGAATGTGGGAACACTCGCTCCTCAAACCCACATATACTCTGAATCCCGCTCACAGCGCCAAGTGTCAGAGCAGTTCCTCCTTGAACCCTGCTTGCTGTACCACTGTTGGAAGCACAGGTCCTTCTTCCTGCCAAGTAGGCCAATTATTGGAACTCAGTTCCTTTATCTTGCCCTACTACACCAACTGTTGGAGTACAGGTCCTTCATCCCTCCTCACTGTGCCAACTACCGGGTCTGAGTCCTTCTGCCAGGGACTGGACCTCGTGGGATACCAGGCATTCGATGACGGAGAGGCCAAGAGAAGTTGTAGGTATATAAGAGAGTCTTTATAGTAGGAGCCAGTGGTCAAGTAGTGATTGCTAACAAGGAGCCTCTAGACAAAACAGTTCTTCAAAGCAAATTACACACAGCAGTTAGCCACGCACCAGTTAATAACAATACATCTTTCCTGCATAGTAGCCTCCAACATAGGAGCTATACAAGAGCCATCCTTCCAGCTATAGCCTCTCCAAGCAGCAGCACCTGCTGATCAGTAATACGTCTTCCCTAGAATGCAGCCCCGTACTGACTGGTAACAACGTCATACTACTTAGACAAAAGAGGCTTCTTTCCAAATAGCAACATCTGTCTTTTGGGTTACAGAAGGGCACACTTGCACAGTGTACATATGAACTACTGTGGCCTTGCTCTTGCCCCTGTATATAGTCCTCGGACACCCTGATAAAGATTCCTACCCTCAGCATGGCCTTGAGCATCTGGATAACTCTGAATAGGTCCTCCCACAGTGAACTTCGTCAAAGTTAAAAAAATTTTACCTTGCGCAAAGACCCTGTTAAGAAGGTGGAAAGAGAAGCTGCAGAATAGGAAAAATATTTGACAAAGGCTTATATAAACTCAGTAGTAACAATAATCTAATTAGTTAATTGGCAAAAGAGTGAAGAGATATGTTATCTAAGAGTCTATTCATATGGAAAGCAGGTAGAGGAAAAGATGTTCAACATCATTAGCCATTAGGGAAATGTATACCACAAGTTATCTTTGAAGTAGTTCTTTTCCCAGGCTGGGATGGTCTAGCCCCTGATTCAGCTTCACTGAGGTCATTGTTTGAAAGACATCTCCTTAGAAATGTCTTTTCTACCTTCCCCACATACTTTTCACCACCTCAAATCCCTAGTCACTCTTGATTCCCTTATCTGCTTCGTTGCACTTATCCCTGGCTGACATAATATATATCTGTTTGTTTTCGTCTCCACCATTTGAACAAGTTTCATAAAAGCAAAGATCTTGTCTTCATCAAGTGTCTGGCACACAGTAGTCAGTAAATAGATATTTTGTTGGTTTTTTTATTTGTTTGTTTGTTTGTTTGTTTAATCCTCACCCAAGGATATTTATCCATTGATTTTTTAGAGAGAGGAAAAGACAGAGAGAAATTTCAATATGAGAGAAACACATCAATTGGTTGTCTTCTGCACATGCCCTAACTAGGGACCAGGCGGGGGAGAAGCCTGCAACTGCGGTATGTGTCCTTGACCATAATCGAACCTGGGATCCTTTGGTCTGCAGGCTCTATCCACTGGGCTAAACTGTCTAGGGCTATATTTTGGATAAATTACAATACACATTTACACACTCAAAGGGTTTACTCTCATATTCCTACCAATGACATTTTACTCAAATAGACTTTCAGGATTTCAGACCTCCCCTGCCTTGGGCCCCCAAAATGCCTTCTTTTAATGCTAAAACCATAGCCTTGCTCTTAGTTCTTCCTTTGTACTCCTTCCAGTTCTGTTAGGACACCTACCAGCACTCTGTTGATCCCAGCTACCCCACCACCAGTCATTACCCCACACTGTTATTAGAAGGCAGAGTAAAAGGACAGAAAAGGGCCCTCAGGCGAGAATACCAGCAGGTGTTGGAAGACAGAAACTGTAGTAAGAGTTGTGGGACAATCCTGGTGTGCTGTTCAGTACCCTCTGGTCTATGTAACATACGACGCAGAAGCACTGCAATAAAGGTTTTAGTTGACTAACCCAATAGGAGTTAAATTTTTGGACTTGTTGACTTTTGCTTGGCAATGAACATCAATCTAATTAGGAACTCGTCACTCAAGTGTAATAAGTCTTTCCATTTTTTTTTTTCCATTTAGCTAACTTCAGAGGGCTCTTGGCTTGGTTTAAAGGAGCCATAGTTTCCATTTAAATTATGTATCCCAAAGCCACAATGACCCAGAGTTCAGTCTTCTTACAACACAGACCACAAACCATTTAAAATGCTTCAATGTGAAAGAAAAAAGAAAAGAAAAAAAAGAAACAAAAAATAAATAAATAAAAATAAAATGTTTCAATGTGAAAAAGATTCTGGGGGTGGCCTGCACATTCTCTAACACCATAACTGAGTTGCAATACAATGGAAATTATAGTACAAGAATTTCTACCTTCAAACCTTCTTTCTCAATATGCATTTCAATGTTTTTGAACACAACTGACTACTAAATATAATTCTTTACTAAGAAACATAACTTAAATGTCTCTGGCACATTGAATTATTCAACTACTCCTAGTGAACACTTATCCCCTCATTTTTAGAAAAGAACTCTGCTTTACTTCTCCCCACAAATTACTCATTAATTCCATTTTCTAACCCTGTAACTGAGACCAGATGATCTCTAGACTGCCTCAAAAAAGTTAAATATAGCAGCTGTATGCTGAGAAGAGAAGAGATAGGCCTTTCTTCTACTTAATTTGTAATTTTTACCTAAAAAGTTTTTCAAAAAAAAGTCACCTTTTGTAAGGAGGTCCAAGTGGGGAAGTGGAGATGCCCTCAGCCTGTACCAACAGCAAGGTCATTCATGACACAGCTATGTAGGTGACACGGCACTCAGGTGCTGGCTCTCCTCCTCAAACTCAACACCACACATTCAGTTACCTAACATTTTCATCCACGTTCAGTAATTCTTCTGTAGGTAAATTTAAAAACAAAGTAGTACCTCTGATTCTGCTCTAAGAAAAATTACCTTTCTTCCCTCTGAAAATGGTATTGTCTCTTTAATAGTAATATTTAATTGGTATTCGGAAACCAAGGAAAGAGTAGACAAATTCATCACTATTTAAGAAGTGATTTAATAATTTTTTACTTTGAGGGCCCAGTAAATGATTCAATATACACCGGGATCAGGTTACTTAACAGTGTGAACATTAACGAAAATTAGCTCATAGGTGTGTAGTTGAAACCACTGCTGCTTTTGTCTCTTATTTATAAGATCTACTCTGTTTATTCCATTGCTCTATAGTCTAGGGGAAAATTTTCCAGCTCTAACATGAAAACTGAACTTAAAATATTGTTTTTTATAAACCAGGGTCCACAATTTACAAATTCATTGGTTTACTCATACATTCACGCAACTAAGCATGTGTCAGAGAGTTGGTACGGTAAAATAGCAATGTGCCTTAAAATTTTAAAAAATAACTTTTTAAAACCAAGCTCATAGATTCAAAGAACAGATTGGTGGTTGCTAGACGTCCAGCCTTTGCATACCCAGAGGCCTTTGCAAATTACCTGTTAACTGCCCATTTAGCATACCCTTTTTCCTATTTCCCCATGTAATCTTTGTCCTCTTACCCAATATAAGCAGCTAGTTTATGGGGAGAGGCAAAGATATTTTTATGGATGACCTGCTGCTCTCCCATACTGCTGGCAGTATTGGAATAAATCCTATATAATAAAGAGGGAATATGTAAATTGACCATCACTCCGGTCAATTTGCACCCACAGCTGAGGCTAAGTTCCCATAACGAGCCTTAAGGAGCAATCAGCAGGGACCTGAGGCTGCGCGCCCACCCACCTCCTGCATGGGGCTTGACAGAGGACCTCAGGTCATGCCTTCCACCCGCAGGGCTTGACAGGAGACCTCAGGCTGCACCCCCGCCCTGGCACCAGGCCAGAGGAATTCAGGCTCCACCCTCTTCCCTGGTGCCAGCCCAGGGGACCTCAGGCCATGCCCCCCACCCTGGCCCCAGGCCAGGGAACCTGAGGCTGTGCCCCCCTCCCAGCAGGACTTGACAGGGGCCCTCAAGGTGTGCCCTCCGCCCTGGTGCTGGGCCAGGGGACCTCAGGCCATGCCCTCCACCCCAGCACCAGGACAGGGGACCTCAGGCTGTGCCCCCTGCTCCGGCGCCAGGGCGGGGGATCACAGGCCACTCCCTCCACCCAGCAGGGCTTGATGGGGGACCTCAGGCCGTGCCCCCCTGCCCTGGCACCCAGCAGACCTGAGGCTGCACCCCCCCACCTGGCAGGGCTTGACAGGGTGGGACTGGCTGGGTCTGGATCTAGCCCAATGAAGGGGGGGGGGGAATTCAGGTTTGGGTCTCGAGCAATTTTGAGGTGCACATGGGTGGCTGAAGACTTGACTCTGGGTTCCATGGTGCACACCAGATTCTGACAGGAGGAAGATTTTCATATACGTTTTACTAATTTTCTTTAATCTCTGACACTTCTATTACAGAGAAAGGGCAAATAGCAATATTAAAATATTTCCTCTAATTAATCCCCTTTTAATGTGCACAAATTTCGTGCACTGGGCCACTAGTATTTATATATTATTCAACCCTGTCTCTGCTTATTGGCTCAAGTAGTGACAGTCAGCATGGCCCTACTGATAGTCCGGTTACAGAATAACATCCACCTGTAGAGTAGCTTTTTAGAATTAAGTAAAATAATGCATTTTGAAATACCTAGCATAATGTCTGACAAAATTCAGGCATTCAGAGTTACTGTCCTTTCCTCTCACTGACCTAGAAAATGAGGTGAATTTGAGTAAAAGCACATAGAAAATTCCTATTCTGCAGGAAGTGAATAGAAAATAAGTAACTTTAGTGATAAAATGAAGTACATAATGCTTTTCATCAATTTACATAATCATTTTTATACTTGGCCTCAATTCTAATAAGATTTATTCAATTATTTATTCATTCTTTTATTCTGTTTACTAACACTTACTAAGAGATCCAGACACAGTTATTGCCTTCAAGGAATTACAAACTAGTAGGGGAGATAGACATGTAACAAATAACTACAATGCAATGTTTTTGCATTTTGATAAAAGTTTTAAAGGAAAGAAGTGCTGGCTCTTGGGGAAGGAAGACAACGTCATGGGGTAAAGCTTTGTATAGGTTCCAAAGCGACAGCAACTTTCCTTCCTGGAAGCATAGAATCCTACCTTAGGAAGGAAGCTAGCTTAAGAAGGAAGTAGTGCTTTTATTTAAATCTAATCTCTATTTATCTTTAATAGGAAAAATATTCACCTGATTGAAAAGCCAATAAATACAAACTGATATATTTAGTTACACATCTCCCACCTTTCTCCACCTTCATTCATTTTACTAACTTCTCATTGTGCCCCCAGCTACCCAGCAACCCGCTACAGAGGCAACCAAAGTCATCCGCTCCGTATATATTTTCCTGATATGTATAATGCAATGTGAATATATATTTCTCCTGTTTACAAATAGCTAAACTACAACTTGCTTTTTTCCCCTTAAAATATGTCATCAAGCTCATTGCTTATCTTATCTAATAAAAACGTAATATTGAAATTGACTGTTTCTTTGGGAAGCCTAAGCCACGCCCACCAGGCAATCAGAGCGACTGTATACAAATTAACCCAGCCAAGATGGAGGCCGGCACTCACGGAGCTGACTAAACAGGCAGCTTCCATTGCAGCAGGAGTAAAACTGTTTGCCGGCCACTGGGTTTCTCCCAGCTCCAGGCAACAACATATTTGCAACATTGTCTCAACTATAGAAGTCACAGAGCTGAAGCCAACAGAGGCTTCATTATCTGCCTAGGCTCGGCTTAAAGGAACAGTGTATCAATTATAAAAAATAAACAAACCCCAGAAACCTGTTTCCAGGCAGCCTTGCTGGGATATTGGGTCAATGGGAGCTGTGGGCAGCCTGAAAACTCCCCTCAGCCCATCACCCAGGCTGGTCATACCCCAATGGGGCGAGGGACCCCACTGGGGGGCTTGGCCAGCCTGTGGACAGCCATAAGCCCCTCACCCAGGCTGGCAAGGTACCCCAGTAGGGACCTGAACCCTGAAGAGACTGTGGCCAGCCTGCAAAAAGCCATGTGCCCCTCACCCAGGCTGGCCAGGTACCCCAGTAGGGACCCCAAACCTGAAGGGACTGTGGGCAGCCTGAAAGTCTGAAAATGCCCCTCAGGCCCGCACCCGAGCTGGCCACACCTCAATGGGATGAGGGACCCCACTGGGGGCTTGGCCAGCCGGCAAACAGCCATCAGCCCCTCACCCAGACTGGCCAGGTACTCCAGTAAGGGCCCAAAACCTGAAGGGACTGTGGGCAGCTTGAAAGCCTGAAAACGGCCCTCAAGCCAGCACCCAGGCTGGCCACACCTCAATGGGATGAGGGATCCCACTGGGGGCTTGGCCAGCCTGCAAACAGCCATCAGCCCCTCACCCAGGCTGGCCAGGCATGCCAGCAGGTGGACATCCCCAGAGGGGTCCCAGACTGCGAGAGGGCACAGGCCAGGCTGAGGGACCTCCCGAATGCACAAATTTTTGTGCACCGGGCCCCTAGTCAGTACATAAACATCTTCCTCATTCTATTTTAATAGCTGAATATTATTTCATCATATGAATGTACCCCAATTTAGTGAACTGATAGCCAGTAAATAGCCAGTCTTGCTATTACAAATACGTAGTGATTAATAAATGTAATATATCATTCCACATGTATGCAAAATATATCTATGAAATAAAATCCTAATGTAGTATTGCTGAGTCAATTTTACTGTTTTTTGCTAACCCAATGAGTGTCTCGAATATTCAATACTTAGAACCTATACATCCCCAACCTAACCTCTTCTACAGTCTAGTTTGGCTGCACCCTCTCTGTCTTAGTCCAGCAACCTTCCTCCACTCATGGATCCTACCCTAGCAGCACTCATCACCATGCATTCCTTCAACAAATATCTCTTGAGTGCCAGGTACTGTTCTAAGCACTGGGGACATAGTAGTAAATAAAACAAGTATCAGTCCTCTCATGAAACTCTCTAACAGGGAATTCTGTCCATCACATGATAGAGAAAGGGGAAAGGGATACAAAATAAGTACAATAGAAAATGGTGATGGGAAAAACAATAAAAAAGGAAGGGAAATACGAAGTGCTCAGATGGACAGAAAAGGACTAATTAGAAGAAAATAGGGTAATATGCAAATTGACCCTAACAGCAGAACCACTGGGAATGACTGGTCACTATGACACACACTGACCACCAGGGGGCAGACACTCAATGCAGGAGCTGCCCCCAGATGGTCAGTGTGCTCCCACAGGGAGAGCTCTGCTCAGCCACGAGCCAGGCTGATGGCTGCCAGCACAGCGGTGGTGGCGGGAGCCTCTCCTGTCTCCTCAGCAGTGCTAAGGATATCTGACTGCAGCTTAGACCTGCACCCCGCTGGCAAATCAACAATCCCCAAGGGCTCCCAGGCTGTCAGAGGGATGTATGACTGCCAGCTTAGGCCCGATTGCCCAGGGAGCAGGCCTAAGCCAGCAGGTGGACATCCCCTGAGGGGTCCCAACTGCAAGAGTGCACAGGCCAGGTTGAGGGACCCCCGTGAGTGCACAGATTTTTGTGCACCAGGCCTCTAGTATGTATGTATGTGTGTGTGTGTGTGTGTGTGTGTATATATATATATATATATATATATATATATATATCTCCTATATAATAAAAGGCTAATATGCAAATAGACCAAATAGTAGAACCGGTCGGCATGATGCACACCAACCACCAGGGACACACTCTCAATGCAGGAGCTGCCTCTGGTGGTCATTGTGCTCCTACAGTGGGAGCACCACTCAGCCAGAAGCCAGGCTCACGGGTGGCAAGTCATGACAGTGGCAGGATCTTCTCCTGCCTCCATGGCAGCACTAAGGATGACACTCCCAAAAGGATCCCAGACTACAAGAGGGAATAGGCCAGGCTGAGGAACCCCTCCCCACCGAGTGCACTAATATCATGCACTGGGCCTCTAATATATCCAATCTAATAATCATATTTAATAAAGAGGGAATATGCTAATTGACCCTCACACCAAGATAGAGGTGCCCACAGCCAATAAGGAGGGGATACGCTAATTGACTGCCCTGCCCTCAAAGATGGCAGCGCTGAAAAAAAACAAGATGGCCGCATAGGTAAACACTGGAATTGCAGCCATGCACAACCATTTCAAAATCACAACGAAAAGAAAAAACAGACACCATCCAGACCCACAGGAAGGCTGGCTGAGTGGAACTTCTACAACTAGAAAGAGACTGAGACTCAGAGGAGGTGTGGAGATAAAGTGCAGAGGTACAGAGGTGCGCACGGCAAAGGGGCTCGCGGAAAGGGCTGGCAGCATTTCGTACCGGAGGGAGGCACAAGCTCCCAACAGCTCTGAACTCCAGTTCCAGGCGAGTTTCTGGGGACTCAGAACCATACGAGGAGGACCTGGACGGTCTGGCACCATCTGGCACTGGGAGGAACTCCAGAGCGGCTTGAGGCCCGGTGCCTCTTAGGGCAGGGCTGAGAAGCAGCCAGAGCTGGTTGCTCCACCCTGTAGACTCCCCGAGACCCCGCCGCACTCAAGCTTCCAGCAGAAGCTTTTGCATATAAAAGGCTGAGTAACGTCAGACAAAGGCTAAAATAGTAACTCCTTGGAGATACAAGAGCCAGCGTACCCAGGGGACAGAGTGGTACCATCATAAATACAACTCCTCAGATTCATAAGGGACACACTCAGGGGGCACACTCAATGAGTATCAAAGCCCCACTGAAACAACTCTTGCCCCATAAGGGTGTCTCCAGCACAGAAGTTCTCCCACTGTAGACACAGCTGATTCTCATAAACAAGTGGCTTGGAGGACAATTTCTCTCAGTGATCACCTAACACAGAAAGCCACTCTATCAACCCAATGCAGAGACAAAGAAACAGATCACAAATGACAGAAAAGGAGGAAAGCAAATGGCAGGATATAGAGTTCAAAACCACGGTAATAAGGTTTTTCAAAAATTTTCTAGAAACCACTGATAAATTTAGTGAGACCTTCAATAAATCTAAGCATACATTGACTAAAATAAAGAATATTAAACAGAGATCCAACAACAGACTAGATGAATGCAAGAATCAAGTCAAAGGATTGAAATATGAAGAAGCAAAAAACACCCAAATTGATAAGCAAAAAGAAAAAAGAATCCAAAAACATGAAGGCAGTGTAAGGAGCCTCTGGGACAATTTCAAGCATACCAACATCAGAATTATAGGGGTGCCAGAAGAAGAGAGAGAGCAAGACATTGAAAACATATTTGAAGAAATAATGACAGAAAATTTTCCCTACCTGGTAAAAGAAGTGGACTTACAAGTCCAGGAAGCACAGAGAACCCCCAACAAAGGAATACAAAGAGGACCACACCAAGGCACATCATAATTAAAATGCCAAGGGCAAAAGACAAGGAGAGAATCTTAAAAGCTGCAAGAGAAAAGCAGTCAGTTACTACAAAGGGGCACCCATACGACTGTCAGCTGATTTCTCAACAGAAACTTTGCAGGCCAGAAGGGAGTGGCAAGAAATATTCAAAGTGATGAATAACAAGAACCTACAGCCAAAATTACTTTACCCAGCAAAGCTATCATTCAGAATTGAAGGTCAGATAAAGAGATTCACAGACAAAATAAAGCTAAAGAAGTTCACCACCAACCAGTATTATATGAAATGCTGAAAGGTATCCTTTGAGAAGAGGAAGAAGAAAAAGTAAAGATAAAAATTATGAACAACAAATACATATCTATCAATAAGTGAACCTAAAAATAAAGTGAATAAAAAAACCTGATGAACAACAAATACATATCTATCAACAAGTGAACCTAAAAATAAAGTGAATAAAAAAATGATGAACAGAATAAACTGGTGAACAAAATAGAATCAAAGGCATAGAAAGGGAGTGGACTGACATTTTTGGGGGGAAAGGGTGTTGGGGGTGCAGGAAGAGACTGGACAATAATCGAACACCTATGGAGGAGGACAGTGCGGGGGTAAGGATAGAGGGTGGGGTGGGAACTGGGAGGAGGGGAGCTATGGGGGGGAAAAAGAGGAACAACTCTAAGAATCTGAACAATAAAGTTTTTTTTAAAAGATTAAAAAAAAAAAGATGGCAGCGCCCAGTCCCCTCAGCCCTGCCAGGACAGTAGGCATGCAGCAAGGGCTGGCCTGAGGTGCTGGCATGCCTCAGATGGTGGCTGCCCAACCGCCCAGGGCCACCTGAGGCTCAGGTAACCAGGGCTGGCAGAGGCTTGCACTGCAGCCACTGGCAGCAGCAGAGGTGAGATCGGGCGTTGCCTTCCCGATTGCTGAGTCGGTTCCCACGTCTGAGGGCTCCCCGATTGTGAGAGGGGGCAGGTCGGGCCGAGGGGTATCTCCTCCAATGCAATAATTTTCATGCACCAGGCTTCTAGTGTGTGTGTGTGTATAAATAAAATAGAGGGAAAACATAAAAATAAAAAAAATTGTGCCTCCTGCTTAAATAAAATATTCCACATAATTCTGTGACCAATGGACAGGGACTAGAAAGCTATGTGATAATGCATTTAAGTTATCAGTTTCTCATTTGCATTGGCAGTAACTTCAACGACTGTAATTACAAACAGCCTTCTATAAGATTATATTAGGAATAAATATTTTTAATCTAACTTAGAGGAAGGGCAGAAGAGAGAAAGGCAAACATCAGTGTGAGAGAGAAACATCATCAGTTGCCTCCAGCATGCATGCCGATTGGGGATCAAACCCACAATTTGGGTATGTGCCCTGACAAGGAATCAAACTCACCACCTGTTCTGGTGTATGAATGACACTCTGACCAGCTGAGCCACGCTGGCCAGGGCAGGAATAAATTTTTATTATCAAGGCTGATGTCACAGATAAAGACTTGCTTTTAAACGTTATTCCACTGCAGGAACATTATTTATTGCCAAGCACCCATCTGTTTTGCATTTTAGTACTAACTTTTTATCCTCACACTCATTTCACTGGGAAGTTTCCAGGGGTGGTGTTGGAGGCAATAGTAGTAATTGTTATTTTGATAGAAGTACATTAATTCTAGGAAAGCTGAATTTATTTCAATCTCTCTTTGCAGAGCAATCCCCTCAGTTTCCAAGCAATTTGTAAAAATAAAAATGTAAAAACTACCGTTTTCTCTCAGTAATTGCTTTTTTCCTAAGTAAACTTATTATTTTATTTATTTGAGTAGATAGCATACTATATTATATTAGTTTCAGGTGTGCAACAGTGATTCGACATTTATATATCTTACAATGGGATCACCACACTAAATCTAGTCACCATCTGTTCACCATGCAAAGTTATCACAATAGTATTGACTATATTCCCCTTCACCTTTTTTATCAATGCCAAAACACCCCCTTCCCTCTCCTCTTGGGCAACTATCAGTTTTCTCTCTGTTTTAGACCTTTATTTGCTTACTAGGGGCCCGGTGCACAAAAATTTGTGCACTCGGGGTGCAGGGAGTCCCTCAGCCCGGCCTGTGCCCTCTCACAGTCTGGGACGCCTCAGTGGATGTCCTATGATGGCTCCAGTCTGCCAGGCGCCTTCTGTGTGTGTGTGTGTGTGTGTGTGTGTGTGTGTG
>PVJC01032856.1:0-19695 GCA_004026665.1 Murina feae
TGGTTCTTCTTCATTTCCTCTTGGTTCTTACACATATTGTCGAATTTGTCTTCCATTCTTTTCATCCACCTTATGACCATTTCCCTGAATTCTTTTTCTGGCAAGTTGCTTGCCTCCATTTCATTTACTTCCCTTTCTGGTGATGCCTATTTTTCTTTCATATGCGGGCTATTTCTTTGCCTCTTCATGATCTATCTTCTCTGGGTATCTGGTTATATAGTTTTTTCTCTCCTGTGTTGGTTTAAAGGCACAAAATACAACACAGCAAGGCACAATGCACAAGGATCCGAACCCAAATGTATTCACAATACTTATAACCCCACTAAAGGTTACCACCATTAAAAAGCAAGTTAGGGGATAAAAAAGAAAGAAAAGGAAGAAAAGAACGGAAAAAGGGAGTGCCAAAACAAATTTGGGAAAAGGAAAGCAGAGAAAAGAAGAAGAAAAAAAACAAAAAACAAGAAAACGTAAGAGCAATAAAAAATAAATGAATTAGAAGAGGAGAAGAGATTATATGGGGAGAAAACTCAAATAGAACAGCCACTAGTAGCAACAAATGCTATCTACAAAGACCTAGAGATGAATGGAATTCATCAACTAATTAATCAATTAACAATTAATATCTAACAAGGTAAGGAGAAACAGAATAAAAAAGAATAACCAAAATACAACCAAAAAACAAAAAGGAAAAGCGAGACAGTCTCACCAACAATTACAAAAAAACCCAGTATAATCAACAATTAAGGGACTAGCAGCAGGACAACAGAGAGAGAAAAAAAGAATATTTTGGATAATGAAGAAAGGAGTGAGGTATCAGTGGGCTCGTGCTGGAAGATTTTTGATTGCTGTTTCAATTTCTTCAGTAGTTATTGATCTATTTCAGGTTTTTTGACTCTTCTTGGTTGAGTATTCGGAGCTTATATTTTTCTTTTTGTTTTTTTTAAAAATATATTTATTGATTTCTTACAAAGAGGAAGGGAGAGGGATAGAGAGTTGGAAACATAGATGAGAGAGAAACATCGACCAGCTGTCTCCTGCACACCTCTACTTGGGATGTGCCTGCAACCAAGGTACATGCCCTTGACCGAAATCTAACCTGGGACCTTTCTGTCTGCAGGTGCTATCCACTGAGCCAAACTGGTTAGGGCAAGGAGCTTGTATTCTTCTAAGAATATGTCCATTTGATCTAGATTGTCCATTTTGTTATAATAGAGTTTTTCATGGTATTTTTTCATAATCATTTGTATTTCTGTGGGATTGGTTGTTATTTAACTCTTTCATTTCTTCTTGTGTTTATTTGGGTCCTCTATCTTTGCTTCTTGGTGAGCCTGGCTAGAGGTTCAACAATCTTGTTTATCCTTTCAAAGAACCAGCTCTTGGTTTTGTTGGTATGTTTGTTTGTGTTTCTTCTTTTTTGGTCTCTATGTCTTTTATTTCCTCTCTGATCTTTATTATTTCCTTCCTTCTGCTTACACTGGGCTTTTCTTATTGCGCTTTTTCTAACTCTTTGAGTTGTAGGGTTAGATAATTTATTACCATTGTTTCCTGTTTTTTGAGGCAGTCCTGTAGAGCTATGAACGTCCATCTCAAGACTGCTTTCTCTGTGTCCCATAGGTTTTGGATTGTTTTGTTTTCATTGTTGTTTGTTGCCATGATGATTTCTATTTCTTCTTTGATCTCTCTGGTAACCCAGTAATTGCTTAATAGCATGCTATTTAGCTTCCAGGTGTTTGAATTTTTTTATTGTTTTTATTGTAATTGATTTATAGTTTTATGCCATTGTGGTCTGAGATGGTGCTTGATGATTTCTATCTTCTTGAATTTGAAGAGACTTTGCCTGTGACCCAATATATGGTCTGTCTTTGAGAATGACCCATGTGCACTTGAGAAGAATGTATATTCTGTGGCTTTTGGGTGAAATAGTCTGAAGATGTCAATTAATTCCATCTTTTCTAGTGTGTCATTTAGGATTAATGTTTATTTGCTGATTTTTTTAGAGGACTTGTCTAATGGTGATAGTGGAGTATTAAAATCCACTACCATGACTGTATTGCTGTCAATTTCTTTCTTGATATCTCCAGAATATTTTTTTTAATGTATTTGGGTGCTCCTGTATTGTGTGCATATATGTTTACCAGAGTTCTATTTTCTTGTTTGGTTGCTCCCTTTAGCATTATGAAGTGGCCTTCCTTATCTCTTGTTATGTCCTTCACTTTTAGATCTAATTGGAACGTCCACACATTCTCCTTTTGTTCTCTTACTCACACACTATCTTGCAGTCTGCCTTCCTGTTGGCAGCCATCTTCCTCCAAAAAAAATCTCTGCATCTGTTTTATTTGTCAGTTTATTTTGCTAACCACACATAAGTGAGATCACGTGATACTTGTCTTTCTCTGACTGGCTTATTTCGTTTAGCACAGGGGTCCTCAAACTTTTTAAACAGGGGGCCAGTTCACTGTCCCTCAGACGGTTGGAGGGCCGGACTATAGTTTAAAAAAACCCACTATAAACAAATTACTATGCACACTGCACATATTTTATTTTGAAGTAAAAAAGGTGGCAAAAATCCCCAGTTGGCTGGATAAATGTCCTCGGTGGGCCACATGTGGCCCGCGGGCCCTAGTTTGAGGACCCCTGGTAACATAATACTCTACAGGTCCCTCCATACTATCTGAAAGGATAAGCAATCCTTTTTTAAAGCTGTGTAGTATTCCATTGTGTAAATGTACCACAGCTTTTTTTTTTTTATCCCATCATCCACTAATGGGCACTTGGGCTTTTTCCAGATCTTAGCTATTATAAATTGTGCTTCTATGAACATAGAGGTACATATTCTTTGGGAATATGCTCTTTAATAATAGGGTAAAGTGGTAAGGTTCTGGGGCCTTGAGATGTGCTTCCTGGGTTTGAATCCTAGCTGTACCACGTAAAAACTATGTGGCATTGAGCAAATAATACTGTGCTTCAGTTTCCTCATCTGTAAGATGGTGATGATAATATTATTCATGTGGTAAAATTGTTTTGAGAATTAAATGAATTCATATATGTAAAAGAATTTAGGAGATTACCTACGTGGTAGATAGTAAATGCTTGGAAACTCTTAACTGTTTTTATTATAATTAACTAGAGGCCCGGTGCACAAGAATTTGTGCACTCAAGGGGGGGGGCCCTTAGCCCAGCCTGTGCCCTCTCACAGTCTACTGTTGATCCCTCAGGGGATGTCCACCTCCTGGCTTAGAGACGCTCCCCAGGTGATCGAGCCTTAACTGGCAGTCAGACATCCCTGTGGCAGCCCAGGGGCCTCGGGGGATGTCCACTTGCCATTGGGGAGCAGGCCTAAGCTGCAGTTGGACATCCTTAGCACTGCTGAGGAGGCAGGAGAGGCTCCCACCACTACCGCTGTACTGGCAGCCATCAGCCTGGCTTGTGGCTGAGCAGAGGCCCACCTCCCCTCCCCACGTGGGAGTGCACTGACCACCAGGGGCAGCTCCTGCATTAAGCATCTGCCCCCTGGTGGTCAGTGTGTGTCATAAGGACCAGTCATTCCCAGTGGTTCTGCTGTTAGGGTCAATTTGCATATTTCATGATAGGCTAAATCACTGGGTCATAACCCACAAAATATAATTTTTTATTTTTATTTATATTTTTAAAATATATTTTATTGATTTTTTACAGAGAGGAAGGGATAGGGATACAGAGTCAGAAATATCGATGAGAGAGAAACATTGATTAGCTACCTCCTGCACACTCCCCACTGGGGATGTGCCAGCAACCAAGGTACATGCCCTTGACCGGAATAGAACCTGGGACCCTTGAGTCCGCAGGCTGACGCTCTATCCACTGAGCCAAACCTTTTAGGGCATAATTTTTAAAATTAACATTATTGAACTGACATTGTTTAAAAAAAATGATATAAATTTTTAGTGTACCATTCAGTCATTGCATTGTATGCTGACTACCAAAACTGAGATCTCCTTCCATTACCATATATTTGACCCCTTTATACTTTACTACCTCCTTACCCCATTCTTTCTTCTGGTAACTACCATACTGTTATCTGTGTCTATGGGTTTTGTTTGTTCATTTATTGTATTCAGTTTTATATCCCACAAATGAGTGAAATCATATGGTTCTTGACTTTTTCTGTCTGACTTATTTCACTTAGCATGATATTATCAAGATAGAATTTAACTGGGCTTGGAATCCTGTTAATTGCTTTCTTTTTTGTTGCTAGTAGTTTATTATTTAATGTCATCCATATGCTTTACGTTCTAGGAAGTCTTGGTCCCTTCTCTCCAGAAAATACTAACATATGCAGAGTCTATACCAGAAAGGGAAAATTAGTGAACTATATGACAACCTAAAAATGCTAATCAACAGAAATGATGCAGAGTATAGTGTATTGTAGTGTCAATACAAAATGTGACAAGATCTGGAAGAAGTACTACTTCCATAAGTGCTTACTGAATACATGCTATGGGCAGAGTGTTTTATTTGTAAATTTAATGCAGAAATAAGAAAAGGTTTATGTCTCAGTATTTACTTTCCTTTGGGAAATGCCAGAAAAAATTAAGATTGCATAATTAATAGTTGAATTTCAAGTTTAATGCTTACTGAAAAACAAATTCAGGGTCCTATAAAAGTAGAAAATTAGTGAACATGGATTTACTGGGGAACAAATATCAAGAGAGTCTTCTCTGAGCAAGTGATATTTAAACAAGGATTTGATGGATGAGTTGGTACTAGCTCATTGTGTAGAAAAGAGAGTGGATTCGTGAAGGGGGGCGGGGCACAGATGGGGATGAAAAGGTGTTTCTCAGGCAGAGATAAATCAAATCTGATATTGAGGATCCTAAGCCTGAAATGTTAGGCAATTAAGAGAAAGCTTGTGTAACTAGAATGCTGACAGCCAGAGGAACAGTATCATGAGATTGGGAGAAGAAACTTTTATCTTTCTCAAGGACGAATAGAGGTTGCAAATCCTGGAAATGGTAATATCTTCTTGCATCTAATGACATTACTTTTTATAGGCTCCATAATTAATATAAAAGTAGCAATATGCATGAATTTCCTCTGGTGGTAAAAATCCATAACTATTTTTAATGTAAATCACAACTAGATCAATAAACAGTTATGAGCGTCTTCTATGTATGTAGACTTGTATTAGGTTTCATGGAGTAAAAGTGAAAAATAAGGTAGAGCCCTGTCTTTTAATCTCACAGAAAGGGCTCACAGTCATATTAAAAAAGATTAGTGAACTATATGTAAATGCCTATGTCTTATGAACAAACAGTGATTTGTTTATTTAAATGACAGTTATAATATCTTATTCTTAATATCATCATTTTGGTATATGTGGCGCTAAACATGATTTTTAAAGTTAACGTTGCAAATTTGTTTTTTTATGATCAATAGCCAGAAATGATTTTGACTGTTAATTGGTAGTCATTTCATTGTTTTTCATAGAGAAAATAAAATTTTAGTTATTTTTGCTTTATTGTTTACCTCAGTTATTGCAGCCCCGGATAGATTAAATTAATTGGAAAACCAAAAGCTTCCATTTAGCCAAGACCATCAAATACATCTTAAAGGTGTTAAGAACTTGAAATATTGTCCATTTGAATTTCATTTCCTTTTATTCACTTTCAATTTTCTTAAGAAAATGCTAATAAGAAATGCAATGTTTTCTTGGAGAAAGAAAGGGGAAAAACAGGATAAACTGTTTAATAACCCTGTGAACAATTGAGTGTTGACCATATAAATTCTAGATAATATCATTATACTCAGGTTGGCTATTAAAAAGTCACAAAGGAAAGAAATCTAGACATCTATTTTCTAGATAAGTATTAGAATGGAGGTCTTATCATTGCATACCATTTAGTTGGGGAGACAGAATTTTATTTAATTAAATGACTCATTAGTTTGTATTGGATTCCTGCCAAATTATTTCATCACGGTTTGTCAGATGATAATTTCACAAGTGTCAGTGACAATCAAGATGTTGGACATTTATTTTCCCTTTGCCCATCTGCTGAGTCACAATTCTCAAAGCAATGGATATTATGGTGATTCAATCACACCTTAGATTTCAGCTTACATTTACTAATCAGCCTAGTTAATTTGGGAAAAATATTATGCCCGTGGTATATAAAATGACAAGCATTTTCTGCGCTGCATTGTTCTCTCATATTCGGGTCCTAAAGACACTTAGGACCTAATGGGGCATTTGCTATGTAGACCCCAAATGGGAGAAAATTTTCTGATAATCACTTCATTACATCAAACAGTCTAGTTAGCACCCATAGAGGGAGGAAGAAAGTGCTCGTGTGTTGTGCTTCAGGCAAAGTAGCTAGCTAATCAGAGCACTGTGAACAGTTCTAAGCAAGTGACTTGCTGCCTCCTCTCTGCAGTGACTGACTTAATAGTCTTCACTTTATAGAATATGTAAAGTTTGTTCACAAATATAAGCACTGTTACTATAAGGGAGCAATTTTTGAGTAAGAATTCAGTTGCCAATTTTTGCCCATTGATAACCTGCTTTAAACTTTGGGTCAGATTTGTCTCTTGATTTTCCTAGTACCATTATTCATAGTCTGAGTTATCAGTCTTAATTTCCCTTACATAATGCATGTCATATGTGGGTTTACCTAGCCCTGAAGATATTTCCAACATGTAGTTTAGAAGTTTCATAGATATAATTGTTAAAATCACATTCTTTGAACCTGGATTCAAATCCTGGCTGATTCTGCTATTTTGTGTAAATTCTTTAAATTCTGTGGTTCTTGGTGTGCTTATCTAATCTAATAAAAGTAATATGCAAATTGACTCTCACTCCATTACACCTAAGCCATGCCCACCAGCCACACCATGCCCATCAACCAATCAGAGCGACTATATGCAAATTAACCCAGCCAAGATGGCAGCCAGCAGCCATGGAGCTGGAGCAAGCAGGAGGCTTACCCCGACGATGGAGGAAGCTAAGGTTCCTGTCTGCCTAGGCCTGCTGTGGCCTCCGCTCAAGGCAACAAAGTTTCAATTATAGAAGATAAACAGACCTGAGATACCTGCTTCCAGCCTTGGGCTCAAGGAAGCGCTGGGAGCCTGGGTTGTCAGGGGCAACCCGACCTGGGCTCCAGTTAAAGCAACAAAGTTTCAACTTTAAATAAATCCCAGATACCAGTTTCTAGGCAGCCTTGCTGCAAAACACTCACCCAGGCTGGCCAGGTACCCCAGCAGGGACCCCTCCCTGAAGGGGATGTGGCCAGCCTACAAACAGCCATCAGCCTCTCACCCAGGCTGGCCAGGTACCCCAACAGGACCCTCTTCCCTGAAGAGGATGTGGCCAGCCTGAAAACGGCCCTCAGCCTCTCATCCAGTCTGGCCAGGCACCCCAGGGGGGACACCCACCTTGAAGGGGCTGTGGCCAGCCTCCAAACAGCCATCAGCCACTCACCCAGGCTGGCCAGGCACCCCAGAAGGAACCCCACTCTGATCTGGGACACCCTTAAGAGCAAACCAGCCGGCCCCCACCCATGCACCAGGCCTCTATCCTATATAATAAAAGGGTAATATGCAAATTGACCCTAACAGCAGAACCACTGGGAATGACTGGTCACTATGACACACACTGACCACTAGGGGGCAGATGCTCAATGCAGGAGCTGCCCCCTGGTGATCAGTCGCTCCCACAGGGGGAGATCTGCTCAGCCACAAGCCAGGCTGCCAGCTGCCAGCACAGCAGTGGTGGCAGGAGCCCCTCCCACCTCCTCAGCAGAGCTAAGGATGTCCAACTGCAGCTTAGGCCTGCTCCCCACTGGCAAGTGGACATCATCTGAGGGCCCCCAGGCTACCAAAGGGATGTCTGGCTGCCATCTTAGGCCCAATTGTCAGGGGAGCGGGCCTAAGCCAGCAGGTGGACATCTCCCGAGGGGTCCCAGATTGCTAGAGGGCACAGGCCGTGCTGAGGGACATCCCAGAGTGCACACATTTTTGTGCACTGGGCCTCTAGTATCTGTGTAAGAAGGTTAATAATCCTGCTCTACCAGAACTTTTCTTTAAAGACAAAAATGAAATATGCTATATTTACTATAATGCTTGGAGCATAATAAGTTCCCAGTAAATAGTACCTTTCACTATTATTAAAAGCTATTAAAGCTTAATGCAGGAATAGCTGTATCCTTTGGATCACATAAACAGTCACCTATTTTATTTTTTCTGGGCCAGTGCTCTGCTCTCAAACGTTAACCTGCATTAGTATCACCTGGAGAGATTGTTAAAACCCAAATTCTTGGAGATTTGGGTTAGAGATTTTGAGTTAGTCAGTCTGAGAGTGAGGATAAGATTCTGCTTTTCCAACAAGCTTGCAGAAAAGGCTGATGCTGCTTCTTCTCCAACCACATTTTAAGTGGCTCTGCCTTAGGGTGGTGGTGGACAACTGGCTAATTATCAGAATCTCCTGGGAAGCTTCTAAATATATACAAATTCCCCAAACATACTACATCAACATTTGAGGAGGCTAAAAAAAAATCCAATTGAAAACTGTTTCTTGGACCAGTGGTTCTCCAGCTTTAGTGTGCAAATCTGTGTTAAAACACAGATTGCTGGGGTGGGACCTGAGATTCTGTATTTTTAACAGGTTCTCAGGTAATTCTTATGCTGGGCTGGACTCACACACTGAGAAAACTAGCCTGCCCTAGACTACTGCTTCTTAACTCTTTTTTTTTTTTGTAAGCAAGGAACTGTTTGAGATTCTGCTGGATGTTGTAGGTTGTACATGTTCTAAAAACAAAACAAAACAAAACATGAGCATGGTTTGCATATATTTTTCATTGTTCATGTATCCTCTGCAGTCTATTTATGATTACTGCATGGAATCTTGTCTCCAGGTAGAACACCTTTAGATAGCATAACCCAGGTTAGGAATTCAGTTCTTTAGAGCTATTTGCAACTGAAACATGTCAGTATGCCAAAGACTTTTTATCCCATTACCAATACACCAGTACCAAATCATGTTAGTAGCTGTATAAAGAAAACTATTTTTAAATCTAAGAATAAAGATTGCTGCATACAGTTTGTTATAATGTGCAGGTTTGGTAAAATAATAGTTAATTCCAAAAATGTTAAAGTAATAATTTTAAAGATTTATAAACTCATGTTTGTGTTCTGGATCGTTTGTATGTCCTATTTTTACTCTTTAAAGTTAGTTCTGTGCTGTCTCTTTCTCCTGAGGGGAAATACTTTTATTAATGAAATTGATAGGCTACAGAATTACATAGCCCGTTAACTTAAACAGAAAGCAATTTACAGATTTGGCTAATATAAAAGTTAATTTCTTGACTATCTTAGACTGTATTACTTAGTCTCTGTGATTATATTGCTTATACATATCATGATCATAGTGCAATTTCGATTGTTTTGTAACGACATGATTTATTACTGCAAACACATTTTTGAAATTATGAATATCTTGAGAAAAAAATTTTTATTAAGGATAAAAAAGTAACTGCCTCTCCTGGGCCAATAATTGAAACACCTGTATATTCACAATGTTTTTTTTTTCTGAAAGCACATTTGTGGCTTATAGACAAGAATTCATTTCATTGAAGGGAGCATTTGACAGACAGTATTGAAGTTGTAAACACTTTGAACTCATTACAGTGTCTCACCATAGGAACTGCACTGTCATTGAAAACTCCCTGTCTGCAAAACCATCATCCTGACAATTATTTTTACCTTTGCCTGAAAATGTTTCTTTGTATTGTAAGGCATTTCAAAAGATAAGATCAAGATGGAAGCTAAGATGGCTATAGGTATTTCATTAGTAGTTCTGTGAGTGCTACATTGATACAGAGCAAGATCAGAAACTTGGAGATATATTGGTTTATCATCATGACAGTGGTTGTCTAAAGAGTTTTCATGAAGGTGGATGTTTGAAGTTACAAAAAGCATTGTAGGTTATTCATTGATAGGCTGGACAAACGTTTTCTCTTCTTTTTCTTTCTTACCAACTACATTTTATACCAAAAATGACACAGATTGCTGTTTTTAATACATTGTGGAACAAAGCTAATAAAGAGTAATTGTTAGTCTATACTAGACATGTCAAACTCAATACACACAGGGGTCATCACTCTGTGAAACAGACAAGTGTGAAGTTCGTATCCACATTGATCTGGAAAACTTGATCCACAATCGTGCATGGCACAATGCATTGAATAGCATCTCTCCATCACTGCCCTGTAGTTAATGAGCCAATGCTCTGGATGTCAAAATTTTGACATATTTCAGGAAGAAAAATATTCATCTAAAGACTGGTAATATTAGCCCAGATAAGAGATGATTATATCCAAAACTAGGGCAGTGACAAGGTTTATGGAGAAGATTGATTGCGATAAGAGGATTGATAGATGGGACTCAGTGGATGATTGGATATGACAGAATAGAGAAGTGAAGTATGCAAAGATGATTTTTATGCTAATGTATTAGGCAAGTGAATAGGAAATCCAGTAGGTATAACACAGTATGGGGAGGGAATGGGTTCCATTTTTGATAGGTCTCATTTAATATGCCTATGATAAAATATCAGCTAGGTCATTGTGTATATGAATATGAAGCTTAGAAGGTAGATTTTCATTGACAGATATAGAATAGATAATCTTCAGGTTATTTAGTAGTTGAATCCATGGGAAGATGTGTCATTTGAAAAGATGATGATATAAAAATCATACAGTCAAAGAGTCTCTTCAATAAATGGTGTTGGGAAAATTGGACAGATACATGCAAAAAAATGAAACTAGACCTCCAACTTACACCATACACAAGAATAAGCTCAAAATGAATAAAATACCTAAGTGTAAATTGTGAAACTATAAAAATACTAGAAGAAACCATAAATAGCAAAATCTCAGACATCTCTCATAGCAATATGTTTACAGATACATCTCCTGAGGCAAAGGAAACTAAGGATGAAATAAACAAATGGGGCCACATCAAAATAAAAAGCTTCTGCACAGCAAAAGAAACCATCAACAAAATGTAAAGGGAGCCTAGTGTATGGGAGAACATATTTGGCAATGATACATCTGCTAAAGGGTTAATATCCAAAATATATAAGAATCTCATACAAAAAAATGGCAAAGGACCAAAATGGGCACTTCTCCAGAGAGGACATACAGATGGCCAACAGACATATTTAAAAAATGCTCAGTCACTGATCATCAGAAAGATAAAATTAAAAAGGCAAAGAGATATTACCTCATACCTGTCAGAATGGCTACCATCAACAAATGACAAGTGCTGGTGAGGATGTGGAGAAAAGGGAATCCTAATATGCTGCTGGTGGGAATGTACACTGGTGCAACCATTATGGAAAACAGTATGGAGTTTCCTAAAAAAATTAAATATGGAACTGCCTTTTGACCCAGTGATCCCACTTATAGGAATATGTCCTAAGAAACCCACACCAATCAGAAAGAATGTATGCACTCCTATGTTCATAGTGGCTCAATTTACAATAGGTAAGATTTGGAAACAGCCCAAGTGCCCATCAGTAGTTGAGTAGATAAGAAAGGTGTGGTAATTTAATACCATGGAATACTATGTGGCAGTAAAAAAGAAGACTCGCTTACCATTTGAGACAGCATGGAAGGACCTGGAAAGTATCATGCTAAGTGAAATAAGTTAAAGACAAATATCATGATCTTACTCATATGTGGAATCTAAATAACGAAATAAGCTCATGAATGGAGTGGATCCAGAGATATCTAAGCATGTAATAGGATGCAAAATCTTGGAAGGTGGGAGAGGGTGGGTGGGTGGGAGGTAATCAACCAAAAACCTTGTATGCACATATGCATAATCCATGGGCATAGTACAGTGGTGAAGACCTGGGGTGGGGGACGGGGGTGGCCTTGAGAGGGCTAATGGGGAGGAAAAAGGGGGCATATGTAAAAATCATACAGTCCAAGGAGACCCAAAAGAAGGAGATAGAGATGGAGGAGGTTGATTATTAGCGGAGCACTTAAGTATTAAATGCTACCAAAAACTGAGTAAGATGTAGATTAAAATACCGTATTTCCTGTGTATAAGATGACTTTTTAAACCAGGAAAATCTTCTCAAAAGTCGGGAGTCGTCTTATACGTCTTATACGCCTGGTGTTGTCTTATAGGGCTGGTGCTGAAACTTCCAAGCTGGACTGGAAAATCTGCGGTCGCCGCATAAGGTGGGGGGAGCTCAAAAACAGCCGCACTCCATTCATTTCAGTGGAGCCAGATGGAGACCGCAAGTGTCTCTGGTAGGCTCCTTTTTGTGCCGCATACGATCTCCGTCCAGACTTTTTAACCCAGGAAAATCTTCTCAAAAGTTGGGTGTCATCTTATATGTCCAGTTGTCTTATATGCCGGAAAGTACAGTAGTTCATTGAATTTAGAAAATTCTAAGCCTTAGTTTATCTGTAAAATGGGGATAATATATTTCCATTAGAGGGCCAGTGCATGAATTCATGCATGGATGAGGTCCCTAGGCCTGGCCAGTGGTCAGGGCCAATTGGTGCCTTCTGGCTGGGGAGAGGGGCAGGAGGTGGGACCTCGGGAAGTTGGCCTGCTGGGGTGAAGGTCCACCTGCAGGAAGGGACCACAGGAGTTGGCTGGCTGCAGGGAGAGACTAGGGGAGGTTGGCAGGCCACAGGAGGTTGGCTGTGGGAGTGCACTGATCATCAGCAGACAGCTCCTGTGTTGAGCGTCTGCCCACTGGTGGTCAATGCATGTCATAGCGACTGGTTGACTGATCGTTTGGTCATAATGGTCGCTTAAGCTCATATATATATGTACATGTACATGTACATGTATATGTATATGTATATATATATATGTATATATATAATGTAACAAGGATTAAATCAATTATTAAATGTATTAATTTTACAGATGAGAAAATGAAAACTCAAAAAAGATTACTGATTTATCCATTCTTACACATATGGGAAGCAGCCAAACCACTCCTCAAAACCTTTTCCTTAGCCTATTTCTTTTACATTTACTACTCAATATATTGCTTGCTGGTGTCTTTATAACTTACTTTCTATTTTATCAGTACTTGGGTATAATTCCTGAATCTGTTTTTCCAGTTACTCTCTTCCTAAACTCTTGAGATTGTGTTGCCAAGCTTCTTACCTGGGTGTCTGTACATCTCTTTCCAGTATATCAGGCTCTGGCCTTGACCATTGCTTCAAATTATATTATTATCTCCCAGTCTTCTTTGCCTGCTATCTATGAGACATCTTCATCAATAATATTTGCACTTCCTCCATAATCTTGATTATGGCATCTGAATACTTATTTGATCCCTTATTCCAATGGAATGCTTAGGCTTTCTGACTTAGTTCATTCTATTGGTATTCATATTCTGATGAGCACAAATAATCTTTAATAAAATATTGGATTTCTCTTAGAACCAAATAAGCATATAATTTTTTCTCCTAAAAAATCAAAGGCATACTAGGTAGTTGCAATGTTTTATAACCATAGTATGATGTGGGCCAAAAGACATATTGATAGTGCCAGAATGGAGATGTCTGTTATAAAAGGAATAGATGGTAGCCAGGCAACCAAGTCATCATGTTGGCTTAATAACAGCATCACAGACAAGGTCATTGAATAGGTCTTTAGTTGGTATTGAGTAAGGTCAACAAATGAGTCATTTGATATGGAATGCAAGTTCTGAAAATATGGTAACTGCCTGGCCAGCATGGCTAACTGGTTGAGCATTGACCTATGAACCAGGAGGTCACAGTTCAGTTGCCCGGGTTTCAGTCTCAATTCCCAGTAGAGGGCATGCAGGAAGCAGCCAGTCAATGATTCTCCCTCATAATTGATGTTTCTATCTCTCCCTCTACATTCCTCTCTGAAATCAATAGAAATACATCTTAAAAAATGAAAATATGGTAACAAAGTTGAAGGTACTTCAGCTTTGGCTTGACAGGTTTATATTAAAAGTTCTATAGTAGACATTTTTTAAAGCTTTATTGAGATGTAATTTACATACCATATAATTCAACTATTTAAAGAGTACAATTCAGTGATTTTTAGTATATTAACAAGACTAGAAACAAATCTTTTGTAGGTGTTATACCTCTTGAAAATATAATAAAATCTATGAAGTCTCATGCACATTTGTACAAACATGAAATAGTTTGTATATAATTTCACAGCATTCATGGACTCCTCTAAAGCTCATTCATGTGCCCAGAAGTACTAGCCTTTCAGTCAAACGTTATATTAAAGGAGGCATTTATTCTGATTTTACAACCTAGCAAGCATGTAGAGTTGAAAGTTGTTGATAATCCTGTGGGTTCATGGCAATCAACTCTAGTGATAATATTCCATTTATGAAAACAATATATTTGTTAAGTCTGGCTTCTAATATTTCAGGCTTTACTATTTTGAAGAGGGAAAAACCAGCTTTTGTGTCCTTAAAGTCAGTGACAAGGATTGGGAAAAAAAATTGGGATTTGTAAAGCTCTAGAGACCAATTGATATTTAGGTAGTACATTTATCATCTCATAAAGACTTATTTTGACCTAGAAATGTCAGTACAATTGCCCTTACAAAGAGTCATAATTCTTTATTGCATAAGTTTACTTGAAAAGCAGAAGTAAATATAGTAATGATATTAGCACAGTGACTTTAATAAGTAAGCAATGTCTTTCTTACTCAATTATAATTATGATATACTCTACTACTATTTTAGGACATTGAGCATAAAACACCAGTCTCTTTCTCAGTACATAAAATAATGTCATGTTTGTTTTATAAGGACTATATAAAATATATCAGCAAGTCTCTGTACATACATGCATGTATGAACACACATGTCTATACATGCATATGCTTATACAGACCTTCCTATACAACAGCATGATCTAATTTTAAAATGCATAAGTTTTAGGATCAGATGAAACTTGGTTTGAATCTTAGAGCATCTATATAATCACTGTGTGATCTAAGGCATGTTATATAAACGTGGGAATTCATCGCTACCTTTGGTATCATAGGTCTTACCATCAAGACTGAAAAGAATCAGAAATAATGTGTGGTTGGAACTTAAAACAGTGTCCTGTACATGGTAAGAGATTAAGAAGTAGTGAGCATCCTCTAAGATTTTTATCCCCTGGAAAAAAAGAGATTTGAGGCAAACACTGTCTCATATACTTTATACTTTTCTGATATTTATTTTTTATGATTACACTAGAGGCCTGGTGCACAAAATTTGTGCACTTGGGGGGGGGGTCCTTTAGCCTTGCCTGTGCCCTCTCACAGTCTGGGAACCCTTGGGGGATGTCCACCTACCTACCGGCTTAGGCCTGATCCCTGGTGATTGGGCTTAAGCTGGCAGTCAGACATCTGTCTTGCATTTTAGGGCTCTTGCAGTGTAGAACCCCTCGCTCCTTAACACTCACCAGCAATGGAGGCAGGGGAGGCTCCCACCACCATCACTGCGCTCGCCAGCTGTGAGCCTGGCTTCTGGCTGAGCAGTGCTCCCCCTGTGGGAGTGCATTGACCACAAGGTGGCAGCTCCTGCATTGAGCATCTGACCTCTGGTGGTCAGTGAGCGTCATAGCAACTGGTCCTTCTGCCATTTGGTTGATTTGCATATTAGGATTATATAGGATAGTGCCCTAGGAATAATAATAATAATAATAATAATAATAATAGACTAAGAAAGTAAAAATTCACCTCAAATCCTTATATCCAGAGATAAATATTGTTAATATTTTGGTAATTTATTTCTCTCTTCCTTCCCACCCCCATAATATATTCATATAAAATATATGTGTATTTTGTGACTTTTGAGAAATATTGACTCTTTCTTCTTTCATAGATATCTTAATTCTTAGTAAGCACATTCTCTTCTATCATGCAACCGATCCTTTCTCAGTATCATCCCCTGGCCCAGGTAAAGTCAGGATAGGCTTAGTTATGTGTCTGTAACAAATCCTGATATCTTAGGGACTGAAAACAATAGAATTTTTTTCACTAAATTTCATGTCATTGTAGGTTTGTTGAGGTTTTACTTCATTGTAGCCAGCACAAGGTTGATAGAGAGGTCCTCTCAAGACAAACATTGAGAACATGAGCAATTATGTGTAACCACATGATTGCTCATAAGGCTTCTTGTTAAAAGTGTCATACATCACTTCTGTTCACATCTCATCTAATGAAGCAGTCAGTTATGTGCTAGGTTGAAGTGGGCAGAGTAAAAGATGCTATCAGTAACCTGGGATAAACTAATAGGACTTCTGTGAACAGACTTAATGACAACCACATCTCTTAAAGCAGGGGTTTGCACTCTTGAGCATATAGCAAAATAATCCAGAGGTCGGTTAAAACAGAGTGCGGGGACACATAGCCAAAGTTTCTAATCCTATAGGTCTAAAGCAGGACCAGATAAATGGCCTTTCTAAAATTTTCCCAGGTAGTGCTGATGCTGCTGGTCTGGAGACCACATTATGAGAACCGTGGCCCTAAATTAAAAGCTCTCCTCATACGATTTTAATCCTTCAGCATTGGCACTTAAACTGTCCATGATCTCATTTCAACCAGTAATTCTCAATTTTCCAAATTTATCTGAGTCTCCAGTCATCGGTGTATTAAAAATTTCCTGAAATGTCTGTAGTCTTTCTTTTCTTCTGGCCCAGTTTAATTACTATCTCCTCCATATGTATCTTTTCTGAATCATTCCATCTAGAAATATTCCCCATATCTTTTCTTTCTTTTTACTTTTCTATGAAAATGCATATATTTTGTCTTTATGGAACTTAAAAGTCTGAAAGCTCAGAAGGCATTTTCAGGAGACCAAGTAGTGTATACCTTTCCAATGGAAGTGATCACATGTCTTGTATTATGGTAATCTTATACATGTGCTATCTCTCCCAGCCTTATAAGCTCCTTTAAAGCACTGTCTCTCTCATATGGTTTATGTAAAGTAATTGTTAAAACACAAACATGTTATTATTTTTTCATCTCCATTTCTGGCCTATTCAGGTAAGTAGACACTCAGCCATATGACTGAGCTCACATCACCATTCTTGCCTTAGAAGCCATGTGAGCATAGGACCTGGCACTACATTGCTTGGTTCAAAGCCAACTTGGCCACTTTTTAGCTATATTAAATTATTCCAAAGTCTTAATCCCCCTTTGTTTCCCTTTCTCACTGAAAAAAATGAAAGTGACATTTATATTAATATCACAGGGCTGTTACCAGGGTTAAATGACTTGGTTGATTTGAAATATTTAGAGCAGGGCCTGGCAAGTTTTGAACACCCAGTCACTATTAATCATTATGATTGTTGAACATGTTGAATGTGTCTCCTATAACTAAAGTTGCCAAATTTGCCTATTACCTACTTTTCCCTTAATGCCTTAAAAACTGACCCCTTCCTCCCTCATTCATTCTATCTTAATTGTCTTCTCAAAAAGTCACTAATTAAATACTAATTGTATTTCAGGGTGAATGTCATACCCCTCCTTTTGAGAGATTAACTTTTATGAATTTGAGATAGCTTACAATTCTGACATTCCATGTGTGTCTCTATGTAGCTATTTCTATCTATATCTTTAGTCTTACCTATCCCTTTATCTGATATAGAATCTATTATATGTCATAGTTCTCATCTGGTCTGTTGATTTCTCTTTGTGTTATTATGGGTTTTGCCCAAATCTTCTTTTATCCTCTGTAAGTTCTCTTTTCTGCAGAGGTTTTCATCCATTTATTTTAATATCTGCATTATCAGTTCTGCTCTGTCACCAGCAGTGTAAGAAAAGAAGCCTGGTTAGTTGGCTAAAATAGCTAATATTTAATGCACCAATCACTTTATCTGCCGTTTCTTATTTAAGCCTCACAACCACTTTAAGGACTAGACACTGTTACCTCCACATTTGAAATATAGAAACAAAGTCTTGAACAGAGAAAGGAATTTTCCCATATCATACAGATCACTAGTAGGAAATAGAAAATGGATGTGAAACCAGGAGTGTTTAACTTCAGCACCCAAACACTTGATTACTGTTATTTTAGAACATCTGCATAGATGTTTTCCCCTCATAAATGAGTAATGATTTTAGGAGCAGAAAGGGGATTGCTCGAGATAAAGACCGTCAACCAAAACCAAGGTCATCTTTATTCTGGTAAGTATCAATAACATTATCGGATACTTAGAAAATGAAGTTCAAACTTCTAACCAAGTCACTGATTAAGCCTCCAACGATCTTGACTTAATCAGGTTTATTAGTATTTCTCAATTTCGCCCATATTTTGTTTGAGCTCTCATCAAACTGGTTGAATTACAGTTTTCTGAAATGTTCCCAGGGTTTTGCTTCTCTAGGTCCAATTTAAGCAGCATCGACTCCATATGATGCCTTTACTGAATCTCCCACTTCATGGTTTACTTTTCTTAAAATTTCAGTTACAACAGTCAGATCTCTGATAAAAAAATTTTGACTTCTAATTTTCCCACAACTGGACCTTATCCCTACTCTTATTTTGTTCATGGCTAGAAATATTCTCTCTCCCATATTCAACTCTATTCAGTGCAATGCTTTCAAACTTTGACTGGAACACTATTTTAATCATGTGGCCTCTGTTCAAAAATATTTAGTAGTTCCCCATCACCTATATTAAAAATTCCAAACACAGTAGTAATCAGTATTTTTCATAGTCTTTCTACATCTATTGTTTCCTCTAATCATGTACCTTACTGCTTTCTTTAGCTGTAATCACTGGGCAGGCTTCTTACCATTTTTCAAATGCAGGAATCATTTTATTTTATGTTACTGAGATATAATTGGCATATTATATGAGTTTCAGGAGTACAGTATAACAATGTGGTATTTGTATCTTTTGCAAAGTAATTACCACAATAAGTCTAGTTAACATTCACCACCTGCCTGTATTTTTTTTTTTTAAACTTCTTAAGTGAGGGCTTCCTGTTAGAACTGTTTATTCTTCTTAGTTTTCTTTCATTGTTTTTTTTTTTAATTTCCTTCCCTTTCTCCTTAAACTGAAAGAGAGCTGAACTTGACCATAACCACCTTTGATAGTCTTTTTATTTGCCTAACTGATCCTTTTTTGTATTCATTCACTCAATAAATATTTGTTGAATGTCTGCTTTACTGAATGCTTGTCAATTAATAGCGTAACTCTCACATTCTCTCATAGGCCAAGGTAAACTGGATGATTAGACAAGTTTTGTTGCTAACACAATGTAGCTCAGTTAGAATATTAACACGACATTTGTGTGGTCTACTGTACTCTAAATTCAAATAAATCAACCCTGTATAAAAAGCAGTCATGAATTAAATGTCTTCAGCCTACTTTGGGGAAATTGCTGCTGTTAAACCTGTCTTAAACAAACTACAAATGTTGTGGGAACAGTATTTATGAAAAGACATTTGAATGCAGACTTTGCCATGTGATCATTTAACAATATTTTATTACTAGGGGCCCGGTGCACAAAAATTTGTGCACTCGGAGTGGAGGGAGTCCCTCAGCCCGGCCTGTGCCCTCTGACAGTCTGGGACCCCTCAGTGGATGTCCTATGATGGCCCCAGTCTGCCAGGCGCCTTTTGTGTGTGTGTATGTGTGTGTGTGTGGCCACTGGGGACCTACCCCCAGCCGCATCTGAGGCTTGGAGCAGTCCT